>PVKN010029893.1:0-12821 GCA_004027915.1 Capromys pilorides
AAAGCTCTTCATTATACTCATCTTATGTTGCCCAAAATTTCCCTAGCAATTAAGGATATGTAAATTTGATCGTTCATATTACAGTTTCAGTTTCTTCAAAGTGCAATAGTGTTCACTTCCAATATGTTATTTTCCTTTGGTTATATTTAATAAAAAGATGAACTATCCAACATTTAAACTTCATTTTTGCATTTTCTATGAACTGTTACATTGAACAGTGGAATTTCAAAACAGTCAAGACTTTCATAGTGAGAATTAAGTTTTAAATAAATGTTTAAATTTCAGTTTTATTTGGAACAGCATTACAAATTGTAGGAGGGGACATCATAAACTTTGATTTGGGCTATGCATATGGGTGTCCAGCCAAGGACAATTCTAGTTGAAGTCTCCTGTTTCTTGTGTCAAGTAGTGTGCCATAGCCATGAGGTTATGTCCTAGAGGTAGAAGTGCTTTGCTAATTTTTACCAAATACTTTCCAAAGTGCCTTTAGGCTTCTCTGCCCAGAGTACAAAGTAGGATTCTTCAGAGATCTTCAGCAAGGGTAGGTAAGAAACTTGGTTTGCTTGACAGAAAGTGACACACTTTGCCAAGAATGTTCAGATAAATTGTAAGTCCTTAGCACGTGTCAAATTCTGGTATAAGCACTGAAGGTTGGGAGGGATGTTAATGATCACCCAAAGAAGCAGTACAGCAAAGTTGATAGTTCTTTTTCTAGAAGTAGCAGTGGTACAGATTATGTTTTGTGATGAAAAAAATTGATATCTTTCTGAGATGACAGGAATTTAGCCAAAAAAAAAAATTACATAATGTAAGTATCTTTTAATCCAATAACTTCTTTGTATACATAGTTTAGTATTGTATCTGATACTAAAATATAGAACTGGTGATAACTTGGTTGTCAAACTCTATCCCAAATTCATACTCAAACACCAAAAAGTTTGAGAACTGAACATATTTTTCCCATAAGAAATAATGGAAAACCAAATAATTGGTTCTGAGGCCCAGAAATTACACTTGTAAATTCCTTTTTCCTGAACTTTCACACAATGTTAATAGCTCTAAGATTTGGAAATAGCTCCTAAAACATGAACATGATAAAAGTAGTACATTTGATTGCAAAACAACAGTAAAAGAAAAAAATTGTACAGGTATTTTACCTTCACTTGGAAGTTTCGTGGCTCATGAAGCTAGAGAAACTAGAGGAGGAGAAATGTATTTGAAAGAGTCTATACTTCCTTTCATAATGATTGTTGGCTGGGATTTTTTTCTCTTGGTCCTTTTTATCTTTTCTCACTAAAAATTTGAGCAAGAGTGTGCTCAGATTGACGACTTAGATTGAAGATTCATCCCTTTATGTCCACCATAAAACACAACACATGACTCACATGACTTCCTCAGCTTACACAAGTTTTTTCAAGTTGAAATTTTAGTATGACCGTGGAGCAGAATTAGGAACACCACATAGATTTTTTTTTCAAACTGCGATTGAAGTAGTGGAACATTGAAGGTTGGAACCATTGGATAAGCAAGCATTTAACATATACGTGGATGTTCCTAATGTTTGCAGTTTTTTGAAACCTTTAATGAGTGTGAAAAATAACTTTAAAATAGAAAAAAAAAAGTATGTGGAAAACTTTTCCCTAAAACCACTGAGCTTGGATCCTATATTTCAGGTAATGTTGGTCTACCTTACCAAGTAGGATTTCAATTTTTGAAAACATTTTGTTAGAATGAATGAATACGTAGTTACTTCTGTTCTGCTCTCTAAAGTGTAGGTTTGAGCTGGACATGGTAGCATACAACTGTAATCCCAGGCTGAGGCAGGAAGAGCACTGAGTTTGAGGCCTGCCTGGGCTACAAAGTGAATTCAAGACCAGCTTAAACTGTACAGTAAAACCCTGTCAGAAAGACCCCCCCCCCAAAAAAAATATATATGTATATATGCACACACAAATAATTGTATACTTAAATATGTTCCTGTAAGTTAGTTTCAGTTACATTTTATGTCACACTGTCCAGTCACAAGTCATTTCAACTATGTTGTATTAATAGAAATGTAAGACTAACTGTCCTCCTTTGAGAGACACTCAGTAAGCTAGCTATATCTTAAACCATGAGATTGTCATCTAAAATGGTCTAAATACCAGTCACAGAGTAGGTTGTCAATGTAAAATTAATTGGGCCCATAATACTTTATATCATAGTTGTTAGCACTTATTGCATTCTAATCTTTGCTGAAACAAATGGATATATACAATTCATGTATTGTGATTATTTGTTACGGGGAAAGTAGCAAAGAAGATTAGGATACTCCGAACAAAACCAAATGAAAGATCAGTTTAGCCTTTTATCTGTATTTGTTATAAGGATTTAACTAGTAGTAGTATACAAAATGTCTGACATTGTTTTCACAAACTGCAACCAAGGAATTACCCTTTGTGTATAAAGAAGCAGCATTATACCCATCTGTTCACCGATGCAAATTATTAACCATATTGGTTAAAAAGTAAGTGAAAAAGAATAGTCTTTTGGAATAATCTTACCATTATTTAGCAGTAATTTGTAGATAGTATCAGAGGGAAATGCCCCATCCAAAAAAATAAGGAGCTCCACATAATGAGGATGCACAAATAATTTGTTAGCAAAAAGCAGTACTCAGTACTCAGTGAAAGAGGTGAATTTTGGACATTGGGTGAATAGCATGGAACCAAAATATATGACTTGAACAATAAAAAGTCAAGGATTGAATTAAAGCAGACTGAAGGATGTCACAAGATTCATAATAGAATTCAATAGAATTCGCCATGTTGTAAATTATAGTTTGCTTTTGTACTTGTTAAATTATTTCATAATTTTCCCACCTTCCTCAAAACCAAAGTTAATGCTTAAATGAGAATCACGTCAACTTACTAAAACCAAGAAGGCAGCTTCTGCAGACATTTCCTTTAACAAAGTTGATTTTGGTTGGAGTTTAAAGTTATATTGACTAGCTCAAAAAGCTCAGCAGATTAAAGCACCTGTTTAGGCAGACGCAGGGCTGGGGGTTCCATCCCTGGCCTGCCTTGCCGGCGCCCACCTGTAATCCCAGTTTATGGGAGGCTGAACACAGGCAGATCATTACGAGTCCGATCTGCATAGAGAGACCCTGTAGATCCTATAGACCATGTAGTCCCTGTCCTAAATTTTTAAAAAAATTATGTTGACCCTATGCTTCAGAGTATGTATGTATGTTTAATAATATGTATGCTACTGTACTAATAAATTTCAAATATCAAACCCTTTTAAGGGCAAACATATGTATTTCGTATTAAAAGTAATAAAAATAAATTTTCAGAAAAAAAATGAGTAAATCAAAACAAAAGCTCATACAAAGAAGGAAATGATAAAGGCCTGAGCATAACGTAATGTCATGGGAGTTAAGAAAACAGTACAAACAGTTCATTGAAGAATTGTTCTTTGAAAGATCAAATAAAATTGACAAACCTGTCTCTTAGTTCAGTGAGAAAAAATATTTGTATCAATAGTGTTTAGAAAACTTATCATGTCTGCATCTTGCACTCTGAACAACTACTCTGAAGACAACAATATGCATTGTATTAATTATTATGGCTGTCCTACTAATGTGTTTTGAAACTGTCTCATGGTTATTTATTGAAAGTAATTAAAAAATTGACAAACCCTTAAGTCAAATTTACCAAAACACAAAAGACTGAAATCCAGGCACTTGGGGAAAAAAAGTGTAATATCACAGCAGATCCTGTAGAAACCCAGAATATCACCAATACCTACAATGAAAACCTATATTCTAATAAGATGGAAACATAAAAGAGATTGACAGGTTCCTAAATGCACATGAATTAACAGGTTAATCAAGATATATGAAGCATTCCAAATACTTGAATATCAGTTAATGAAATTGCAGAAGTAATTAAAATTTCTAAGCAATAAAGGCCAAGATCCACATGAATTCACTGCTCAATTCTATAAGAATGTTAGATAAGATCTAATATCACTATTCAAACTCATAAATGAAATTGAAAGGGAAGCAATACTCTCAAACTCATTCCTGTAACTATGTGTTATCCTGATACAAAAACCAGAGAAGAATCCAACCAAAAAGAGGACTACTGCCAATCTTGTTATGAAATATAGATCCAAAAATCCTCATACAGATGTGGCAAATAGAGTTCAGCAAATAATGCAAATGAGTATACACCATGACCACGTAGGATTCATCACAGGATTACAGATATGGTTCAACATACAAAAAACAATAAATGTAATATACCACATTAACAGAATCAAGGACAAAAGCCTCTCTTGAAGAAATTACCAGATTCTAAGGTAATTTAGAGGTTTAAGGTTAGAGACTGAATACAGAAGGAATTGATCTTAATTGTAAAAACAAAAAGATTAATTTTCCCTGAGAAAAGAATTACCCAGCGTTAAAGTGACAAATGACAAATGTTTCGTTTGGACAAAATCTTTTTTAAATATCTCGTTAGTCATTTATTTCTTCCTGACTTCATATCACTTTTTTAGAAAACACATTTTTATTAGTACACATTTGGAACACATTCATACTAGGGAATTGGTACTATACATGTTGCATTTTTTTAAAAAAAATCATTTATTTATTTGATACAGGGTCTTGCTATGCACTCAGACTCGTATTTCAGACCCGTAGTGATCCTCCTGTCTCATCATTGGGATTACAGGCACGTGTCACCATGCCCAGCTTTGCTAGCCAGCTTGGTGGCATAGCATGCCACTCTGGGGATCGAGCCTGGGTCCTTGTGCTTGCCAGGCAGTGCTTAGACTGCTGAGCTATCTCTCCAGCCCTACATATTTTATCTTGATCAATTTTAATCCTCCTTCTGCCTTTGCAGTCCCTTTTCCTGCTCCCAAATCCCTTTTCCATGTGTAGGCTATATCTATGCTTTCTCTTCCTCCTTGCTCCTCTTCTTTTCCTTCACTTCCACCTCCTCCTTCTTTTGTTTGGTTTTTGAGACAGAGTCTTGTTATGTAGTTCAGGCTGGCTGCAAAATTATTATGGAGCTGAGACTGCCTTCGAACTCATAGTGATCCTCCTGCCTCAGCCTTCTGAACACTGAAATTGCAGGGTGTGAACCACCATGCCCATCTGTAGATCCCTGCTTATTAATATGCTCTTTATCTTGCTCTTTAAATTATTTATAGTTTGGGATTCTCATATTAGAAAAATCATGTGATATTCAACCTTTTGTGACTGACTTGTTTTACTTAGTTTTATGCTTTCAAATATACAAGTGAAATAAAAGATAGGCAATAGGAAGTAGCGAGACAGACCTTTCTGAAATGAGGAAAACGACCAAAAGTTGGCAAGAGCAGGGAGGAAACGGAGGGAAAGGGATGAAAAAAGGAACTAAGATGTGTTAAGTATATTTACTAACTACAGAAGCAAGGAATGTAAATGTTATGTCCTGCATGCATGTGCTAATAAAATGTCTACTTAAAAAGGGACCCATCCATTTTCCTACAAATGACTCCAATTTATATGCTCTTATGTCTGCGTGCTACTCCATAAATACCACATTTTTCATCCATTCATCTGTAGATGGGCATATAGGTTGCTCTCATGCTTTAACTATTGAGTGTACTGCTGCTATAAGCATGAGTATACAAGTATAATGTGACAACTTCAGCTCTCTTAGGAAGATACGCAGGATAGACACAGCTAGATCAAATAGAATTTCTATTTGTAGCATTTTAGCAGTCTCCATACTAGTTTTAAAGTAGTTGTATCATTTTACGTTCCTACTGACAGTGTAGAAGAGTTCTTTTTTCCCCAACCATGACAGCATTTTTTTTTTTTTTTTTTTTTTTTTTTTTTTTTTTGAGTTCTTGAAACTTGTCAGTTTTGGCTGGCCAGATAGCTCATTGCACTAAAGCGCCTGCTTAGGCAGGTGCAAGGACTGGGATGGAACCCCAAAGTGCTGCTGTGCTGGCCCCGCCCCCAGGGCACACTGAGACACCGATTGAATCTGGGCGTGTAATCCCAGGAGGATCACTATGGGTCTGATCTGTGTAGTGAGACCCTGTAGTCCCTTTACTAAATATATAAAAAAAGAAAGAAACTTGTCATTCTCACTTGACTGGTGAACTTTCAGTGTTGCTTTGATTTGCATTTTTCTATTGTTCAAAGATAGGGTGTGTGTGTGTGTGTGTGTGTGTGTGTGTGTGTGTGTGTGGAGAGAGAGAGAGAGAAAGAGAGACAGAGACAGAGACAGAGAGACAGAGAGAGAGACATAGATATAGATACTGAGATGGGAGTCTAATAGTGAAGTCTGTTTGGGCTGCCTTGAATTTATAGCAATCCTCCTGCCATAGTGTTGGGATTACAGATATCCACCACTACACCTGGCTTTTTAGGAAAAAAATATATGTGTTCTTCTTTTTAAAAAAATTTTCTATTTTAGGGAAGGTTCTACTAGCTTGGATTTGCAGTGACCTGCCTGTTACAGCCTCCCAAGGGCTGGGATTACAGGCAGGGCACTCAGTCTCAATTGCCGTGTCAGCGCTCCCTGGGAGCGGGGCCGGCACAGCAGGCCCAGGAATCGAACCCCCCGCCCCTGCACCTGCTTGCAGGTCCTTTAATCTTCTGAGCTATTTGTCTGGCCTATTTGTCATTTTTTTTTTCTTCTAAGAGAAGAAATAAATAAAACATACACATTTCAATTCTCCATTTTTAAAATTGAATCTTTTTATCTCACATGGCCTAGTTATTTTGAGTTTTTCATATATTCTAAATATTTGTCTTCTCTCCAACACCTTACAACTGCACCTTACAATTGTTTCACATCCTGTACATTGTCCTTATTCTATCGATGGCTTCCTGCATTGTACAGAAACTTTTTCATTTGATAATCCTATTTGTTGAATGTTTATTATTTTATTTTATATTATCTTTTTTTTTTTTTTTTTTTTTGTAACAAGAATCAAACTCAGGACCTTGCACTTGCCAGGCTGGCACTTGTGCTGCTCACCTATGTTCCTGGCACTATTTGTTGACTTTTGCATTGATTTCTTATGCAACTGTGTATCTGTATAGGAAATTTTTGTATGTGCCTGTGGCTTCAAAGTTTTATCAGTTTTTCTTCCAGCAGATTTTGTTTTTTAGTCTTTTTTTTTTTTTTTTTTTTTTTTGCGGGACCAGGGTTTGAACTCACGACCTTGCACTTGCCAGGCAGGCACTTGTGCCACAGAGCTATCTCCCCTGCCCCTAGTCTATTTTTATTTGACATTAGTTCTAGGTGAGAGATGTGGATCTGTATTCAGTCTTCTGCATTTGGATAACCAGTTTCCCCAGCAGCATTTGTTAAAGAGGCTATCTTTTCTTCAGCACATGTTATTGGTCTCTTTGTTGAAAATCAAACGTCTGAGAGTTCTTTCAGTTGTTTCTGTATCTTGTATTCCATCAGCCGGTGTGTCTGTTTTGTGCCAGTACCCTGCTATTTTTATTACTGTAGCTTTGTAGTATGACTTGATGCTTGAGATTGTAATGCCTCCTGCCTTCTCTTGCTACTCAGGACTGCTCTGGCTATTTTGGGTCTCTTCTGGTTCCACGTAAATTTTAGAAATATATTTTCTAGTTCTGTGAAGAAAACTGATGATATTTTACTTTATATTTTAGCTTTATTTATTACTTATATTATGACTTGCTCAGCCTTCCCTGGGAGTGGGGCTGGCACAGAATGTGGTGCCAGGGATTGAACCACGGCCCCTGCGGTTGGCTAAGCTTGCCTAAGCAGGTACTTTAGACTACTGAGCTATCTCACCGGCCCAAGCTGATGATATTTTAATGGTGATTACATTACATTTATTTGGTATTGTAGGTTATTTTGCCATTTTGATGATATTAGTTATGCCTGTTTGAAAATAGGAGATGCTTTTCCATTTTCTAATTGCCTGCTTCAGTTTCTTTTTTCAGAGCAATATTGGTTTCATTACAGGTGTCTTTCATTTCCTTGGTTGGATTAATTTATATGTATTTTTTGAAACCAATGTAAAAGGTTTTGCTTTACTGACTTCTTTCTCCATAGGTTTGTTCTTTTTAGATAGGCATGCTATTGATTTTTTTGTGTGTCTATTTTGTATCTTGCCACTTTGCTGAATTTATTCATTAGTCCTAAGAGTCTTTTGATGTTTTTGATTCTCTATGCAAAAGATCATGCATTTGCAAATAAACATATTTTGACTGATTCCTTTCCTATTTGTTTATTTATCTTTATTTTATTTTATTTTATTTTTTGTAGGAAAGTGTCTACAGGGTGTTCAGGGTCTCACTACTAGATCGGACTCAGAGTGATCTGCCTGCTTACAGCCTGCCAAGAGCTGGAATTACAGGTGCACGTGTCACCACGCCCAGTTTTAGTTGCCATCTCAGCACACCCTAGGCCCAGGGCTGGCACGGCAAGCCTGTGATCGAACCCCTGGCCCCTGTGCCTGCTTGCAGGTGCTTTAATACTTTACTATTTAAATATGTTCTTTTTTAATTTTAATTTATTTTTGAATCATAAAATGAAAAGTATAATTAAGCAATAGTCAGAAAATTAGTTAAATATTAATTAATTAGGAGCAAATTAAATATTTCAAAACAATATTCCAAAGTTCAAATCAAATCGTGAGTCCAACTTAGAGGCCAGAATGTTGTGTATCATATGTACAAATCTGTAATCAATTCAGAGTACTCACATAGTATTTGAACAGATTAATATATACAAAGATATCAACTAAGAAATAGTTTCCATGGTGCTAAAGAATTACTAAGAATAAAATATAACATGAATACTGGAATGGCAAATATACGACCAGAACTGCTAACAGTTTGGGGATAGGATATCACACAAAGTTCTAGTATGTCATGGATGTGAACAGTGTCCATGATGCTTACTGGTGGCTATTTCCTTGATAGCCACCCTGTAGAACCAGACAGAATCATGCCCCATAGGGTGCGGGAGAAATCTATTTGTAGAATGTGCTGATGGACACATTTTGCTGCTGTATACAATAGTTGGAAGACTGCTTTTGTATACCTGGTTTTCCTCCTGTGTTTAGTTGTTTGCCCTATTTGGTGGGTTCTTTCCATTCTCCTCCATGGAGTTGTGGTCATTTTGATCCCTCTCTAGAATATCTTTTAGTAAACTGTGTAGGGTTGGCTTTGTCATCATGAAATTCTTTAATTGTTGTTCACCCTGGGAGTATTTCACTTTATCACTGAACTTGACAGTTTTGCAGGGTATAGTAGTCTGGGCTGGAATTTGTTTTCTTGCAAGACTTAAAGTATTTGCTCCATACTCTTCTTGACTTGAGGGTTTATAAAGAGAAATCTGCTGTTAGTATAATGTGTTTACCTTTAAATGCGATCTTTTTCTTTTCTGTAGAGGCTTTTAGTATACTGTTCCTGTGCTGAATTTCTGGGATCTTGATTATTATATATCTGGGTGTAGTTTTAATTGGGTTGATGTTATTTGGAGTTCTATATACTTCAGTTACTGACTGTCAAATTGTTTCTCCATATTTGGGAAGTTTTCTGCTATTACTTCTTCCCATATTCTTTTTATATCATTTGTACCAAGTTCTTCTTCTCATTGATGTCTATTAGCCTTATGCTGTTCATCTTTGCATTGTCTTGCAGATGTTGAATTATTTTTACTTGCATCCTAATTGTTTTTAAGAGATCTTTTCTTCCCTCTTCACTAGCTGCAATGGTGTCTTTAAGGTCTGAAAGTCTATTTTCACATTCAATGGAATGGTTTTGCTAGCTTGTGATTGAGGTCTTAAGTTCCTGTACAGCACTTTGAATCTGCTTCATACATTCTGTTACTTTCTTATATTGCTTATTCAAGGTTTCCATCATTTTTCTATTCTCCTCTTTTTTTTTTTTTTCAGAACCAGGGACTGACCTTAGGACCTTGCACTTGCCAGGTAGGCCCTTGTGCCCCTGAGCTATCTCCCTGGACCCATCTCCTCTATTTTTTTTTTTTAAATCAGTGTCTTCTTTAGAGGCACTTAGTACTTCTTTTATTATAGGTGTTATTTCTTTTTTCACTTCAGAAATTATTTCTGATATGATTTTCTCTATACTTTTCTGCAGTTGTTTCTTTACTTCAGATGCTATTATTTCAGAAATTTCAGGTTTGCAATTTCCAGTTTCTTCTATGCTGTTGGTTCCTGCATTTGTTCTGGATGGGCTGGGAGCCTGAGAGCACATTTTGCTCCTTCTCTTTGTCATTTTTTATAGCCCTGCTTTCTGATCTTTGCTGTAGAGGTTTGGTAGAGTTCTTATCTTAGCACCAGATCTAGATCTACCAAGTTCAAACTCATCCAGGTGTGTGTAGCTTGGGTCTGGTTGCTGAGCTTCACTTTTTCCTGCTGTAGCCCTTGGAGTGAACCTGATGTGCCACTCTGGCAAGATGTTCTGCTCCTGGATAAGCTTGGTGGGTCTTGTCTCTAGTCTCTTTGCAGGGAGTTCTGCGACAGTTTTCCACACTGGGCCTGTCAGATGGATGAAGTTCCACTCACATGCCAGGCCTGGCTGCTGAGTTGAATGAGTTTCTGGTGGGCCCAGGGTAGCTTACTTCATGTGTCTGGCCTGGTTCCTGGGTCAAATCTCTACTTAAATATTTTCTTTTTCTATGTGTTGGTTAATGTTTTGAATAATATACTGAACAGGAGTGGTGAAAGTTGACATTCTTATCTTGCTCTTGATCTTAGTGGGAATGTTTGCAGATTTTCCTCATTTAATATGATATTGGCAGTTGGTTTGTCATAAATAGCTTCTATCATTTTAAGGTAAGATCCTCTTTATCAATTTTGATCAATATTTTTTTAAAAATGATGAATAGGTGTTGGCTTTTGTCAAAGGCTGTAATGTCTCCATTGACATTGTCATGTGATTTTTTAACCTTACCCTCCTGTTTATTATATATATATATATATATATATATATATATATATATATATATATTTATATACTGTATTTATATATATGAGATATTGAACTCATAAACTTACCAGGCAGGTGCTTATGCCACTGAGCTATCTCCCTAGCCCTTGTGTGTCTTTTTGAAACAACATTTCACTGTGCAGCTCATGCTGGCTTTAAACTCCCTTTGTAGCTCAGGCTGGGCCTGAACTCAGCAATCCTCTTGCCTCAGTCTTCCAAATTCTGGGATTATAGTCATAGGCTACCATGTCTGGCTTCATTTATATATGTTGAACCACCCTTGCATCCCTGGTATGAAATCAACTTGGTTATGTTGTATCTCTTTTTAGTGATTTGTTGTATTCTGCTTACACGTGTCTTGTTGAAAATTTTTACAACTATGTTTATTAAAGAAATTGGTCTACAGTTTTCTTGTAAGTATTTATCCAGTTTTGGTGTCAGCTAATACTAGCTTCACTGAGTTTCACAGTGTTCCTTTCTTTTCAATTACATGAGAGAAACTGAGAGGTATTGTCATTAATTCTTCCTTAAAGTTCGTGTAAAATTCAGTGGATCCATTGGTTCTTGAGTTTCTCCTAATTCATAGATTTTTTTTTTATTGTTTCAGTTTTATTGTATGTTTTTTGACTCTAAGTTTTCTGCATCTTCTTTGTTCACTTTAGGTAATTTATGTATATGTAGAAATCTATCCATTGCTTCTAAATCCTCCGATTTATTGGTACAGCAGTTTGCAAACTAGTTACTTATAATAATCTGGATTTTGGCAGTTCCATTCTGATTTCATCTTCATTTACAGTTGGAATGGTTTGAGTTTTACATTCTTTCTTTTGAGAAGTTTAGTTAAGAGGTTGTCTATTTTATTATTTATTTATTTATTTATTTATTTGTATTATGGCTGGCTCAGCCTGTCCTGGGGGTGGGGTTGATGCAGCATATGGTGTTGGGGGTCGAACTGCAGTCCTTGTGGTTGTCTAAGCTTTCCTAAGCAGGCGCTTTAGGCTGCTGAACCATCTTGCCGGCCCCAAGAGGCTATCTGTTTTAAAACCATTTCTTTTTTACATTTTAAATGTAATTTTTTATTTTATTTATTTATTTTTTTAGGGAAGGATCTACGGGGTGTTCAGGGTCTCACTACTAGATCAGACTCATAGTGATCCACCTGTTTACAGCCTGCCAAGAGCTGGGATTACAGGCATACACCACCACGCCCGGTCTTAATTGCCATCTCAGCGCATGTCGGGGGTGGGGCTGACCCAGCAAGCCCAGGGATCCAACCCCTGTCCCCTGTGCATGCTTGCAGGCCCTTTAATCCACTGCGCTATTTGGCTGGCCCTTGATTTCTTCTTTGATCCACAGATTATTCAAGAATATATTATCATTATTGTTGTTGTTATCATTTTCTTTTTATCTTTTTGAGACAGATTCTCACTATGCAGTTCTGGCTGGCCTTGAGCTCACTTTTGTAGCCCAGGCTGGTTTGGAACTCTCACAGATCCTCCTGCCTCAGCCTGTAAAGTGCTGGGATAATAGGCGTGTGCTACCACGGTCCGGCTGAAGAGTATGGTATTTAATCTCCATTGTTTGCATTATTTCTGTTTCCTTCCACCACTTATTTCTAGCTTCACTGTGCTGTGATCTGATAATATGCATGAGAGTATTCAAATTCTTTTGTATTTGCTTACGTGTACTCTATGGCCTGAGATATGGTCTGTTTTAGAGAAAGTTGCTTATCTGCTGAGAAAATGGATATGCTGTTATTTTGGGGGAAACGCTGCAGATTTCTAGTCAGTCCATTTGTTTAAAGGTGTGTGTCAGCTGTGCTATTTCTTTGTTG
>PVKN010029894.1:0-12881 GCA_004027915.1 Capromys pilorides
GCACAGAGAGGTGGCATGACTCAGGTGTCACCTGTCCTTGTCTCTCCAGGTGCTTGTCTGGAGTGCGGTGTCTGACGTTCCAGAATACGTGTCTCTAACTCTGCACTCTCAGCCTCCTTCTCTGGCCTGACACTTGCTGGCTCCCACTCCCAGTTCTGTGTCTCCAATTCCAGCTCTGCTCCAAGCAGGGCTGCCAAGACACCACCATGAATCCCCTCCCTCCCCACCCCCAGGCTCTGACTCTGTCAGCAGAGCTCTTTGTCCTCCTCTTAGCGTTAGCCAGGTTTTTCTTTGCATGGTGTCACTCCAGCCCATGTCTGTCACACCTCTCCTTGAGGACTGTAAACACTACACCTACGTGTGTGCAACGTCCCGGTCACCCATGCACCGAGCGCAGAGCCAGTCTCCTAGGAGGCCTTCAGTAGCTGTTCACTGTTGTTGATTCGCTCTACTCTTCACCATTGCAAACTTCTTCTTTTTCATTTGTTCTGATTACAAATAAAAGAAAAAAGAAAACTCAGAGTCACTTAAGCAAATGGCAGGATCTCTTTGCTCGTGGAATGAGGAGCTTGAGATCCGACTTCCAACCTACTGGGATCCTGACGTGGCCAGCATCTGATTTCTCTCTGGCTGCACCTGTGCGCTCCTGCATGCACTGCTTCCTCCCTCAGTTCCTTCTTGCTGATCCTGGCCCAAGCCAAAAGTCCCCTCTTTTTCAACAGTGCAGCAAAGCTCTCACCCGAGTTCCCTGGGTCTGGCTAAGGTGGGTCAGGAAGTGCACCACTGCTACTGGCCACACTGACTCAGATGAGGGGACTTGGGGACAGAAAGTAGAGGAGGTGGGACTTTGCTCTTCCTTAGGGAAGTGAGGACGATGGATGCGAGGGGCCAGAATCCTCCAGCAGGGTATGGAGAGGCTGGGCCACCCTGCTTGTGAAAGGCCACAGCTGACATTGCTAGAGCGTGACTATCCAGGGAATGAGACAAAGGATGGTTCTGGGTAGAGTTCACGTCTTAACCATCCTCCGAAGTCCTCTGAAGGAAATCCCCATTTTTTAAGGCTGGTTAAAGAGTGAGGAGATGCAGTCCAACAGGCCACTGGAGGCTTCTGTCTGACTCTGTCCTTTCAACCAAAATGAAATATTTGTCTGCACTGAAGGACTGCTGTCCTCTGCATGAGGAGCAGAGCTTCCCCCTGTCATGGGAATTTCCATGTCCCCGCGGGGTTATCAATGTGCTGACCTGTCACTTGGAGTCGAGGGCTTAGTCTGGGGCTTGGGGGCTTTCCAGGTTCTTCAAGTCCTGGGTCATGTCACACTGGACTAGATAAATGGCCCTCTTGCTCTTGATTATACCTCCAACCATAGGCCTGCATCCTGAGCTAGCAGCGTACAACATTGTCATCTGTTCTCGGGGTGTTCATTGATGAGGGCCTACAAGGCTGTCCCACAGGCTGCCCGAGGAGCCCCCAGAGTTGGATTTGAGCTCCAGATCAGTCAGATTCCCTACCAGCTTCATGAGGCACCCCATTAAGGGCCTCATTTTCCTTCACTGTGTCTTAGTTACTCTTGTTGTTGGGACAAATACCCGACTCTCAAAATGAGGGAAGGAAGTGTTTATTTAGCTCACAGTTACTGGAGGCTTCAGTCCCTATTCAGCTGGCTCTAAGGCAGAGTGGCACATGGCAGAGGACAACCTTCCATGACAGCAGCTAAGAGCAAGGGCGAAGGGAAGAGTAGCAGCAGCTCAAGCAGCTAACTTCTCTTCCTTACATTGAAATGCGAATCACCTGCCCCAGGGGAGGTGCAGCACCCATTGCCACAATAATCAATTACAAATTCCAGAAGCCTGCCCCGGACTACAAGGAGGCTTGGTGGTGGGGGGTGGGGCAGAGACACCTAGACACACACCATAATACACTGTCACCATAATCTGGAGAGAACTCAGGATGAGCAGGTTTAAGGATTTTGCCCAGGTCACCTGAGTGGCATTACCCAGGTTGTCTGATTCTAGGACTTCTCTTAACCATCTTCCTGAGCAACCTACACTATCACTGATGTACCTGAGTCCCTCCCTCTAACACCCGAGTGCCCTGGGAACCATTTCTCTTTCTGGAAGTCACTCTGGGCTTTGCTGCAAAACTGGCTGAGTTAAGACGATGCCACTTCCTCTCCAGCCTTGCCTAGCGCCCGGCCTTGCTGCAGGACCCTGGCCTCTCTCAGTGTAAAGCTCAGATGTGCTAAATCTGGACTCCGAGGGCTGCCCTGCGGCCGAGACAACACATACACATTTCTGGCATGGTTTGAATTAAATGAGAATTTCCCGTTTTTCATAAACATTTACAGTAGTCGTGGATGCAGAGTTGAAAGGTTTAGGGGTTTGGTGTTTAATTAGAAACAAATGCCCTTTATGGTCCCGTTAGGAAGGGCAGCAGGTCTCAGATTATTAGGATTATTTCTGCTAGCTCTGCCTGCGTTTTGAGTTTTAGCTTATGGCACCTGGTGCTGACTTCCCTGAGGTGGTAGGAAATGGGATCTGCAGAATCACTGGTGAAGTTTCTGTCTCAGAGCCAGGCCCTGGGCCAGCTGCGGGCCGCAGCCCAAGGCCCCCTGTCCTTCCTTTCCACGGGCGGCATGATGAGCCCAAGGCTTAGGCAGCCAAGCAGCTGCACCCTCTCCTGGGGCCTACATGGAGGGATGCCTGCCAGCCTCGCAAACCCAGGTGCTCAGAGAGGAGGCCAGCAGTACCCTGGTCCCGTCCCGAACTGTTGGTTTAAAACAAGGGCAGCCTGCAGCAGGGAAGCGTGTGTGGAAGCCCGCCCCTCGGAGGCAGTGGGGACACAGCCCACAGTTGGCAGATGGCTTTGTTTGGGGATGGAGAACAGTTCTGATGGAGAACACAGGGGAAGGGGAAAGGGTCACTCAGGGCAGCCGGGAGTCCTGCGTAACTCAGGAGAGGATGTCACTCATTTGGTGTCTCTTGTCACTGCTCCCAGAGGGCTCTCGCTGGCCGCTATCTCTTTAGGTCCTCCGAGTGCTTCCCTCTTGAAGGCAGGTAGACAAGGAAAATTCTAGAAGAGAAGCAAGGACCTTCTGCCTCGCAAGGGTATCATGAGGCCCCGGAAAAGAAGTGCCTTTGAAAATGGGGTGACACTGAGGCCATTTTGACTCCAAAAAAAAGAGTCATCAGAGTTTACTCTCCGAAGGGCTCTCAGAAACTGTTTCAATTTGTCAGCCTCACTTCACAGCTGGGACATTGGAGGCCCAGGGCAGGCACCTGTGTCTTCATAGATGGAGAGACAGTGCAGGGGCCCTGTGCCGGAGAACGCCACCTGCGCCCTGGGTGTGTGCGAGGACATGGGCAAAGACGTGAACTGCCCTCCCTGGGGTGCTTACGTTTCTCAAAAGATGTTGTGACAGATAAGCCTAGGTGCTTTGGGAGTATTTTCTCCACAGAACAATTGGAAAAGCACCATTCTTTCATTCAGTACAGAAAATTTTGAAAATTTGAATATAGTGAAGGAAATACCTGCGGAGCACCTCTATTCCTGCCTCCTAAAGAAAACTCTGTGAGTATCGTTAGCATAAGCAGGGTCTCCAGCCCTTTTCTGTGCACTTAGGAAATCAGGCTCTGACGCAGAGCTTGGGCTGTGACAGTTGAGTCCGAAAGCTGCTGTTTCCTCACCTGGACCTGGGGCCGCTTATTCCACCCTGCAAAGCCCTTGTGTCCTCACAGGGACTCCTGAGGACTCAACAAAATCATTACCGTAGGACATTCAGCATAGTGACAGTGCCTTTTAATAACTCATCACTGTTATCATCCCAAGAAAAAGAGAAAG
The DNA here is from genome assembly GCA_004027915.1 of Capromys pilorides. Lineage (NCBI taxonomy): Eukaryota > Metazoa > Chordata > Mammalia > Rodentia > Capromyidae > Capromys > Capromys pilorides. The sequence continues at coordinate 3,839 of PVKN010029894.1, forward strand.
ATCTGGAAGCTCTGCAATAGCAGCAAGACAAAATTATTAAGTTACAAAGCCAAACAAAATGTCTCTAGAAGAATGATTACAAATTATTCTGCCACTCACGAAGGAATTATTTTAGTAAGTTTTTAAGCTCGGTTTATTATTTGTATAGCCTTTTTTTTTAAAAAAAAATGTGGATTGTTTTTAAAGGAAGAGATTATTAGAAAGCATCATAAAAGAAATCCTGTGTCTCTTCTCATAAAATGAATAATATGCCGTGGATGAGAATTTTATTTGGGGGGAGGGGTTAGGCCAGCAAAAATGAAATGGATGCTGTGATGGAATTGGGGTTTCCTATACCAACAGTGTTGTGATCAGAGGCCCCCTCTTTTCTTCTTCTTCCCTTCTGATTTGCTGGGTGGGGTTAGTTACATCAGGCAGTTTTAATAGAATGAAGTCCTATAATGAACTTTCTCATGTAAAATACATTTTTCCCGTGGTTCACCCACCCGGTTTATGCAGCCTGTAAATAAGGCAAATTAAAAGGATGTCTTTTTTCTGGGGTACCACAGCCCAGGCCCCTCAAAGCCAGAGAAGAATGAGGGGGAGGAAAAGGGAAGGACGAAGGCAGAGGAAAGCAGTAAATGGATGGGGCGTGGAAGGGCACTGCATGAAAATGAAAGCAATGCGGGGGCCATGGAAGAAGGGGGACTGGCGTGCTGCCTGCCCCACCCCAGCCAGGGGTGAGTTAGTGCACAGCCTCGCTGGCGCACAAGGGAAGTGTCTCACTGAGACCGTGGAAAATGCCTGTGAAATGTGGCCTCTCCTGACTGAGCTTGGGGCCCTGAGCCCCGGGAAGGCCCCTGGAGTCTCGTGTCTACGCAGAGGCTGGTTTTGCTCTGCGGTGCTCTAGCTGGGCTGCGACTCTCAAGACTAGAGCTCCACTCCAAAGCTTGACTTAGAAGTAGGCGGGGTTTAGAAAGTAGGCGGGGCTTAGAAAGTAGGCGGGGCTTAGAAAGTAGGCGGGGCTTAGAAAGTAGGCAGGGTATGAAGGTGTGGCCTGGGGTATTCTGTTGGTATTCTACCAACAGAGAAGACAAGAAAAAGGGGGCTGGTGGAAGCAGTTACACTTACGAGTACCTTGATACCGAGAGTTTAAATAATGGCTGAATCTGAGTGATGGGTATGTAGAAGCTTATTTTATAGGTTAGCTTGGATGGGCCCAGTGCCCAGATGTTTGTTCAGACATCATTCCGGATGTGTTCCGTGAAGGCGTGTTTCACGTGAGATTGACGTTTAAATCGCTGGATTTTGAGTAAAGCAGTTTTGCCCTCCATTCTGTGAGTAAGCTCTGTCCCTCACTGTTCCAGAAGCTCGTCATGTAATTTTGTAAATTGTGTAAGCATGAAAAATTTGGAGCTCAAGGACATCTGTGACCAAATCTGCCTCCATCTCTTACTAGCTGTGTGGCCTTCAGCAAGTCACTGACCCTGTCAGACTGCGGGTGTCCCCAGCTGCAGCAAGGGACAAGTGGCAGGATCTGTCTCGTCCCTTGGGAGGGATCCGCTGTGAGAGGGTTCCAACCTTGTTAACATTTATACACTGACTTAGGGATTCACTGCTCACTGCTCACAGCGCTGGGACATTGACCTTGAATACAGAGAGACGAGGCCCCGCCCCTCCCCTCCGGCAGCTCCCATGTCAGGAAAGAGACAGATCTAAAGGAGATTACCCTCCCTGAGATGTCAGTGTGAGGAGGTTGGGGCAGCAGAGAGGGCATCCCAGAGGCAGCAACAGTGGCACACGGGACTAGTGGCGTGGGCCCTGAGGAGGAAGGGAAGGAGGCAAGTACTGCCACAAGAAGCATGGAGAAAAGGGAGCCAGCAGGACAGGACAGGGAATTTTGAAGAGAGCTCCAGACCAGGTTGGGCCAGGCTGGATGTCCAGGTGCAAAGGATGGATGCACAAGATAAGACACAATGTGGCTTAGGAAGCTACAAAAAATGTCCCGTCAGCACAGTCTCTCCTCTACGCCCTGTACATATGCATGAGAGAGAGAGTTAGAGAGTGGGAAAGTTAGGTTACCTGGAAGCTGCTGCTGATTTTAGTATTATTTTTGCTGCCAACAAGTATTCTGTTTACTAGGATGCATCGGTCACCTCCAAGCGTGCTAAGTACAGGACACTACATTAAGCCTGTACTGAACCTGATATGCTTTCTGCAAGTGGCCAGCCACCCAGGAGAACTGCTGGCCAGCCATATGCTATGGCCTAGGGCTTTCATCTCATGCCACTTTTCTCTCTTTGAAGTCTTGACCCAGGTTTTTGCTCTGTGCCTCAGTTTCCCCATCTGGAATGTAATAATACCTGATCGAACAGCCCTGTAGGACAGCTGTGAGCTTCGTGATATCAGAGCTCATAAATGTGGAGCTGTGGAATGGCTTTGAAAACTTCCAAAAGCACAGGGAAAGCCGGGGGGTGGGGGGAGGGGGGGAGGTAAATCAGCGTGTGCTCCGCATCTGGTTTCCATATTGGCTCAGGCATTTTGCTTCGGGAGAGCTGCCTCAGAGACACTGCTCAGTTCCAGGTTTAGGCCTCGGGGTCCCCAGTGGTGAAGACAAGAATTCTTAGATAATGAGAAGAACCAGGGCATGGCACTCTACCCTTTGTGAAGTCTTTTTGCAGAAGGGTCCTCGGCTCACCTCCAGCCCACACTGGTGGAGCCATCAGACAGGCGTCAAGACCCCTTGCTGGAGGTCCCATGTGGGAGGGGAGGGGTTCTCTGAGTGAGCAGTGAGGACCCCAGCCTCTCTCTTTACAGCCAGGTACAGCTCTCTGTGTAATACCTCCGCTGGGCATACGCGAGGGTTGTGCAAACCCGAGGAGCCCCTAGAGAGCCAGCAGTGCATTCTGTGTGACCTGCACGTGGTGGCTTCTACCTCTGACTTTGCTGCCGAGATTTAAGAATCTGATGCTCCACCTAAAAGCCTAGCTTTTTTTTTTTTTTTTTTTTTTATTTCTCTTGAGAAATAGAGAATCTTACCACTGTGCATCTTCCTTTCTGCAAACAACACTGGCCAAGGGGAGAAGTGGCTGTCCCTTTTGTCACTGCATGAATGCTCCCAGTTTGCCACTGTCCCTTCCTTTCCTGTACTGAAAGTGTTGCTCATCTGTTAGCCAAATGAATGGTGCAAATTTAGAACCCATGACCTAAACCACCCCCTTGGTTGAGAAAGCTGAGCTTCAGAGAGGTTGAACGATCTCTCAAAGGCTGCACAGCTTTCAAGTGCCAGAACAGGAGTGGAGAGAGATTTTAAATGGTTTCTTGCCTGGCTCAGCCCTTGCCTCCTCCCAGGGAGACCCCGTGTTGCTTCCTCACCAAAACACAAATGTCAGATTCACAGCAGAGGCACCTCATGACCATTTATTTTTTTCTGTTGTTTTCTGACCCAGAAGAAAAGGTGACACTAAGTGCGGCAGATGAAGGGACAAACAACCAGAAGTAACTGTGTAGGCATATTTAGAAAAGTCCCTAGTTCAATTGCCAAGAACACAAATCCGTCCACTCTATTTAACCTTTTTAATCTTCCGCAGCAATGGACAAAACAACGGGGAATAGGGTTGGTGAGATAGCTCAGCTGTCTAAAGCACCTGCTTAGGCAAGCTTAGGCAAATGCTGGGGGACTGCTGGTCGATCCCTGGCACCACATGCTATGCCAGCCCCACCCCCTAAGGTGGGCTGATCTGGCCATGCACACAAAAAAGTGAATAATTCTAAGATGATTTATTGTACGTATAATCAGAAAAGAGAAGAATCACTATTCAGGAGATGGGCATTAGGTCATCCTCAGACAACAGCGATGTGGCAGACATGGCCCAGGTGCTGGGCTGGGGAGGACCCTGTCTCACTGTGGGCTCTCACAGAACCGCAAGCCCAGGGCCGTGGGTATGCAGTCCAGGTGCACTGCCCGGGAGCATGTGTGTGCGCAGTCCTATTTTGTGCCCAGAGCCCGTCAGGCAGTTCACACCCTGCCCTGGAAGCTTAAGGAAGCTCACTGGTTATGCTTCATGGGGCCCTCCCTCCAGAGCAGAGGAAGCTCTGGATGGGAACAACGTGAGTGGCTTTTCTTCCTGGCTTACCTGGGTCAACCTAGCAGTGCTGTGTGACCTGAGGTCTGGTGCTTCACTTCTCTGAATCTAAAGTGATTGTGAAGAGGCCACAAGAAGCTCCTTCAGCTGCAGTTTCTTTTTAATTGGCTGATTCCTTTCAAGGGAGTAAGGAGCCCATTGCTTTGGTCTGTGGCCCTGGGGGACCCTGAGCCCCCTCTCCTCCTCCTCCCTTCTGGAACGGGCTGCGCTTGCTCTTTTTCCTTCGCTGGCCTCATGACACATCCCTGGGCTGAGCAGAGCTCATACCCCCACCGAGAGATGTTCATCTTCATTATTCTTAAAGAGGAGCTGAAGGAGCAACGGGGAGACTTTTATGAGAAAGAAGAGCAAAACTGGTTTTCATTAGATGTGGCTTGATGGAGGTGAACCGGAAACATCCACTGCAGCAATGGCAGCCTTTCAAAGCCCCCCTGCAGAAACAATAAGCTATAAAAACAAATGGCCCAGCAACAGAACAAAAAACAAGGCTCCAGGAACATTGGCCGGGCTGCGAGCCTGGCCCGCCGGGCCCTCGCCGGCCTCCTCAGAGGCTGCTGGAGAAGATGGAGGAAGCCGGGCACACTTCCCTACCCAGGAGATGCCGGGGCAGTGGGGAGGAGAGCAGCCACCGAGAAATCAGAGTGGTCCTGGGCGTCCGAGGACTGCATGTGACCCACAGAGCACAGGGTACCGTAAGAAGCCCTTATAGGCATCCCCTGCTGTCCTGTTAATGTAGCACAGAGATGCATGATGGCTCCTTTCAGTTTAGAGCCAATCAGAAATAAGGAGGTTCTAAGATGTTGAGAAGCATCCCAAGCTCCCAGGGCTGAGTGGGAAAAAACAGGACTTGAGCTATTCCAGAGAAAATGCCCCCAGCCATCTGTGACTCCTCCTCCTTCGAGGAAATAGTTATGAGCTGGAACTGAGTTTCAGGCCTCTGGAGAGAGTCACTGAATCTGAAGTCACCGTTTGCCACATCAGGTGGAGGTAGTGCCCGTGTCAGGGCTGGGGACAGCAGGTGCATCTTCCCCCCTCGTGCCTCCCTGGTGGGCTGTGCTTCCTCAGTTTTCTCCTCTGTGGAACAGAAAGAGTCACAGTGCCATGTTAATCAGTCTTATTGTGACATTTAAGTGAATGTCACTTGACCGAAGTTCATTGGTCACTTTCCGTGAGCAAGTGCCGTGCTCAACCTTAGAGATACAGCGGTGGACAGAGAGGCTGCTGGAGAAGATGGAGGAAGCCGGGCACACTTCCCTACCCAGGAGTAGGGACAAAGAGTAGACAAATCCCTTCCCTGACAGTACTTGGATGGTTGGGGGAAAGGGGGGAGGGTGGGAGGCAGAAAGAAGTCAGAAAATGATGTTAGTGCCTTAGAGGAAAATGAGGCTCAGAGGGATAGGGGGTTGGGGCAGGGTTGTCGACCAATCATGAGGGTCTCCTTGGAGGAAAAGACCAAGTGGGATGAGGGAAGATGCTGCTGGAGGGGGAGGGGCGGCAAGCTTAGGCTAGCGAGCAACAACCAGGAGGCCCAGTCTCCTGGAAAGGCTGCAACTGCCACGTGCAGGGCTGGCCTCTGGGCAGCTGCTGCCCCCACCCCGATTCTGGTTTCCCTTCTCTTCACAGTACAGCAGAAGTTTAGACCACTCGGCCCGACCACAGCATTCCCCTGAGCAACAGCGGTGGTGATGATGCTGCTGCCCACGGGCTCCTCACCTTCTGCCCTCCGCACCATCTGTGCGCCTATGCTCACTTCCCACATCATCACTGACTCCCTGTATGTGCCCAGGGGCCCTACGCAAGGAACCTGCTGGACCTGGCGGGTTCAATTCTCCTGTCCCTTGGACTCTGAGAAACCATGGGGGCTCCCACTTTTCCAGCCCAGCCATTGCCGAACCATAGGGCAGAGCTCTGGGTGGTGCTTTGTACTACCCTGGCAGGAGAACCCAGCACAGTGGATCGCAGTAGGCCTCCACGGGGCTTGCCGGCCTCTGTTTCTTTTGTCTCCTTTGCCTCATTTGTTCTTTGCAGCATTTGGATACCGCCTCTGAAGCTTTTTCCTGAAGGGCAGAGGTCAGCTGACTTGAGTGCTCCTTGAGGAGCATCCCCAGGGGACGCAGGTAGCAGGGAGGCCCCCTGAGCATGATGCTCCTCGCTTAGATGCTTGGACGCTCAGCTCTCCCCAGGTTTGAGGCCTGACACCGTCCTGTCCTCCACGCAGTCTCACTTGGCACCGTGCGCCGCCGGCCTTCCGCAGCTCCGTAGAGATACAGTAGGGTGCCAGTGTTCGCTCCCTATTTCTGAACACTTCGTCCTTTGCTTCTCTCCCCAGCAAGGCCTGGGTCTGTCACGGAAGGACCTCTCTGGCTGCCTTTAGAAATGTAGTGGTATGATGAACCCTAATAGAAAACCATGGCGGGAGTCCAGGAAAACTGTGGCCATGGTGTCAAGGGTGGAAAATAAATGGAGGTTGCAGAGATCTTTTATTGAAGAGGTGAAAACAACAGAATCCTGTGAGAGATTCCATGGAAGAAGAGAAATCCTTTGGAGAAAGCATTCACATGGACAAAACCAATAAAAACTGGGGGTACAGATAAAGATGCAATTCAACGGATGATAAAAGCCAGAGCTATCATATATTATGTGACAGTAACACAAAAATGTATGACCACAAAACTATATCTTTAGTAACAGCTTAAATGGATAGCAGAGCTCCTGTCTGATGCTGGTCATAAGACCTCCTGCCGGGCATTTAGTTCTTTATTAATAGGGACCATACTGTCTGTCACGTAACAAGCAGCACCCATGACTAGGATCCATGGCTAGGATGATTATTATGCTAAGTGGCATGGTGTCGAGTTGAATTCTTTCACGCATCCCAGAAATACCACTTAAGAGCAAATATCTGGTAAAGAATTCAGAATTCGTATTTATCCTAAGTGACTGCCTCAGTGGGGAAAAACAGGTAACACCAAAGGGGACAGTTTATAGAGTGACTGTCTCTCCACCACTGCCATTGATATGGGGTGGAGAAGGAGGGGGTGTGATGGCTCAGGGACCGATTGTCTTTCTTCTTCAGAACCAGAACAAAAGGTCGATGTGACAGAGCTGGGGGCTGGGCTAGGGAGGGGGGACAAATGGCACCTTAGTCACTAATAAAAAGTTGTTGCTGAGACCTAAGAAGCCCGGTGTCCTGTAACAGAGCTGTGTGCATGGCATTCAGAACGGCCTTTTCCGGTCTTCCAGGCAGCAGGGTCTTAGAGCCCAGGAGGGAGTGCAGCAGCCTTCGCCAGGAAGCTGAGGCAGACCGGAAGCTTGAGGCACCGCCAGTCATGTGCTGCCAGGGGAGCAGGGGAGAATCCCGGGCATGCCTGCTGATGTCTGACGTCTACATCACCTTCTAGAGATCGTGCACCCTAGCTGCTGTTGTCCAGGCGGCCCCGTTGGTCCCATACTGCCCTGCTTGCCTTGGTCATGGGGAATGGGGGAGCACCTGAACCAGCAGCGGTGAGCCTTGCCACCTGGCGCAGGGCTGTGAAACAGCTCTGGGTGTCAGATAGGACGAATTAGCCAGGCTTTTATTCCTGGGAATGGGCATCGAGGAATACAGAGATGTGAAGTTGATGGACTGTGGGGCGTCCAGCTGCCGGAGAGGCCAAGCCAGGCCAGGGCAGCTGAGGCAGCAAGCCGAGGCCAGTGATAAACAAACACATGGGGAACCAGAAGAAGAGGGTCCACCGAGAGCAACCGGGGGCGAGTAGGGCCAACAACAGCAGGGGCCATGTGCGTCCATCCTGTCCCAGTTCCTGACACTTCTCCAGCTGCAGGTTGGCTCAGTCGTTCTCTAAACTCGAGTCTCTTGACTTAGTTTAGGATACTCTGGATTTTCACAACAGAGAGAGACGAATAGCAGAAAGTTGACTGCTCACTGTGTCGTCTACATGACCCAGCTCTGTGGTCTGCTCCGAGGGAAGGGAACCTGGAGCCGGGCCAGCGCGGAGCCCGCCCACGGCAGGCAGGCCCTGTGTGGAACCATGCCGGAGCTGAGCTGAGGAGCACACAGCAGTGACTGGCCAATCACTCATCTTTATGAGAACATCCCCCACGTGGGAGCCTTTTCTTTTCATCAGGATGTTTTTCTTGATGTCCAGCCGAAACATTCCCGTTCTTTATTTCTTCCTATTAGTCTAAGCTCTGGCCCTCGATATCACTGGCTGATACAAACCCTGTCTCCCTGCGGCTCTCCCTCCAAGTCCAGATATTTGACTGCTTACGCGTGGACGGCCTTTGCTGCTACTCCCCTCCCTGGCGACTCCTCCACAGCTCATGTCGTTGCTTCATCCTTGCTCCTTCCCTGCCCCCAGAGACGAGGTCTGGTGGAGTTCAGGGACAGATGGCAGGACAGATTAAACTCTGTGAGTGCAGGCGGGCAAGACAGTGGGCCAGCAGAAGGGGAGCTCTTGGGTTTGCAGTGGAATACCAAGAATCTAGGAGACTGGGGCAGGCATGAGACCTAGCAAACATTCCAGTGGGGAAATCGGAAGAGGGCTCTCTAGTTCATTGGTGGTAGAACCTGAGCACACCTGCGTAGGAAGCCCAGAATCTGTTCTGGGTGGAGGTAGGAAGCTGAGGGAGATGATGTTGGCTCCACTGAAATCCACTAGAAGGAAAAGAGGAGGAGATTGCAAACAGCCCTTTTGGGGTCATCTTGTCTGCTTTTAGACAGGGTTGTTCATTGCCTTGAAGTGGATAAAAAAGGCAACCCAGACCAGCCATTTAGGAGAATGTTTACCCCACTAATTAACTAATTTTAGGGATGCTAAAGGTTCTCCCTTTTCCATGAAAGGGGATTTATAGTCAGAAATAAGACGCACAAGCTGCAAAAGACACTGCTCTGTGGCCCCAAGGCCGACCACACCTGC
>PVKN010029895.1:0-12887 GCA_004027915.1 Capromys pilorides
CTGAGAGTGCTGAGAAGGGCATGGCCATGAGGCCAGGACCTGGGTTCTGTTGTGTGCTGCAGTGACAGCGGTCATGTGACTTGGGCTGGCACAGGCAAGTTTCCCTTTCTGCAGAAGGATGAAATCATAAATCCCTTCCACCTCTGGTATCCTGCAGCTCCGTGACTGAGGACTGACCCAGCCTATGCCTGGCTCAGGAAGGAGCAAGGGAGGCTCTGGACCAGCCCAAGAAGAGAGAGAAGGAGAACGCAAGACAGAGGAGCTAATAGCTCTGGAGGAAGGAAGGACATGCTGGGCTAATGGGATAATTGGATAATCTTCAGAGCTAGGGGCTGCCAGGCTGGGGCCAGCTGTTAGAAGCAGACACAAATAGCACAGGCAAAACAAGGGCAGTGGTGCAGGAAGTAGCGGACTGAGAGATATGGGGGAGGGGTGGAAGGGGCCATCAGATGGGGGAGGGGCGTGGAGGGAAAGTAGAGCCCTTTTTCTGTGGGGACATCGAGGACAGGCTTGTGAAGACTTTATGTTCTGACCCTGTTTACAGAGATTCCTGTTCAGGACCCTTTGGGCATCAGAGTGCATTCTTAAAGGACTTACGCTCATCTCAGGGGTGTCCCGGGCGCCAAGGACTTCTAGGGTTCATAAAGTCCTCGTGGTGGCCCCATGGGCATAATCTGCAAATGGGGACTTCTCTCTGATGTGCCTGTGACAGTTTCGCTGGAGTCTTGTAAGCAGTAATTTTGAATCTGTGTTTCAAGAGATCCTTCTGTTTCAGGCTAATAAGCCAGTGGATCAGTGGGGTGGGATATAGAACAAAAGAAATTTGGGATTACAGATCCTGGGATTACAGATCCTGGCCTAGGAATACAAAGGCTGTCTTCTGGTCTCAGCTGTGCCAGGTCACAGGTTCATGATGTAATCTCTCCAGACCTCAATTAGCCATCCATAAAATGGAAGCAGGAAGCAGTGCCCTCCCAGTAGGGTCGTTGTGGCAATAACACGAGATAATGATGGAAAAGTAACGAAAATTTCAAAGTGTTTTTGCAAAGTTCTTTGTCCCCAACACTGTGTCTAATTTGGAATGATCTTAGAAAGCTGAATTTCTTTCTCTGAGTTCCAGTTTCTTCCACTATAAGGTGATGAGATCAGACAGGATGGTCTTTTATTTTTTATTTTTATTTATTATTTTTTTTCTTGAGGGAAGGCGATGTTTAAAACAGGGTCTTTCTTAATCCTAGCACTTGGGAGGCTGAGGCAAGAGGATTGATATGAGTTCGAGACCAGCCTGTGCAACAAAAGTGAGCTCAAGTCCAGCCTAAACTGCATAGCGAGACCCTGTCTCAAAAACAAACAAACGAAAACGAAAAAACAAATTAAAAAAAAAAAGAGTCTTTCTGTGTAATTTAGGCTGGACTCAAACTCAAGATGATTCTCCTGCCTCAGCCTTCTGAGGCTGGGATTACAGATGTGTGCCACCACGCCCAGCTACTTTCTAATTCTAATAACTCTAATTCTTTTTTTAAAAAAACAATTCAGCCATTATTTTTATTATTATTACTTTTTTTTGTGGAACTGGGAATTGAACTCAGGACCTTGTGCTTACAAGGCAAGCACTTATAATATTGTGCTATCTCCGTGGCCTGCAGCCATTATTTTTGAAAATAGTTCCACAGACTTATTTGGAATTAAATAAATTTGTTTTGTGAAAATTGAGTTCAGGGCTGGCTAAACAGCTCAGTAGATTAAAGCACTTGCAAGCAGGCACAGGGGCTGGGGTTCAATCCCCTGGCCTGCTGTGCTGGCTCCGCTCCTGGAACATGCTGAGATGGCAGGTGGCTGGTGCCTGTAATCCCAGCTCTTGGGAGGCTCTAAGCAGGCAGATCACTACTGAGTCTGACCTAGTAATGAGGTGCTATAGACCCTTCCCTAAAATATGAAAGAAAGAAAGAAAGAAGCAAAGAAACAAAGACAGAAAAGAAAAGTTATTTCAGTTCAGTAAAAACACAAATATACTGCTCTGATCTGCCAGTTCCTAGCTTGTGAGAATGGGGGAATGTAGGACCTATTCCAGGGCTATCATGATGATAATTCTTAAACTGAACATCCATTCAAAGTAAAAACTCTAACAAACTAGAAATATACACATGTTTTCATAACCTAATAGAAGATATATGTAAAGGACCCGTAACAAACACCGTATTCAATGGTAAAATATTAGAAGTCTTCTCTTTTTAATCAAGATCAAACCCACTAGTCGATTCAATCTAGTACTAAGGGGCCTAGAACCATAATGAGATAAGAAAAATAAAAGACACAAGGCCAGGAAAGGAAATAAAGTGACATTATCTACAACTGAACTATGTGTCTACATAGAAAAATCAAACAATTTCTTTAAAGTATTATTGGAATTAATGTGAGGTGACCAAGATAGTTGGCTATAAGATCAATATTTTAAAAATCAACAGCATTTCTATATTCCAGCAGACCAGATGTGGTGGTGCTCACCTTTAATCCCAGTACTAAGGAGGCAGAGACTGGAGAATCACTGAGAGTTCAAGACTAGCTTGGGCTACAAAGTGAGTTCAAGGCCTCCCAAGCCTCTAAAGTGAGTTTAAGGACATCCTGAACTGCACAGTGAAATCCCGTCTCAGAAAACCAAAAGCAAAACAGAAGAAACCCAACACTTAAAATGTATACTTTCTAATATAACAAAAGCAAGGGGCCTACAAATAAACCTAACAAATATATGCATAAAAAGAAGACTGAGGGATGAGAGCATAGCTCAGTTGTAGAGTGCATGCTTAGTGTGCTCAAGGACCTGGGTTCAATCCTCAGCACCACATATACGTGCAAAGACTGGGGCTCAGATAAATAAAGGATACGCCATGCTCATATATGTGGAGAACTGACATTATAAAACAGGCAACTAATTCCATGTCAATCTAAAAATCAAGTGTAAGGGCTGGTCTAATAGCTCAGTGGACTAAAGTGCCTGCTTAGACAGGCCGCAGAGACAAAGGTTTGATCCTGACCTGCCATGCCAGCCCCACCCCCAGGGTGATTGAAACTGGGCACTGTGGCGCGTGCCTGTAATCCCAGCACTTGGGGTGCTGAAAGCAGGAGAATCACTCAGTCTGATTTGTGTAGTGAGACCCTGTAGACCCTATACTACATAGATTAAAAAAAATCAAATATAATCTCTTAAAATATATATTTTTCATAAACTTTGTCAATAGTCATTCGAAGAGAAAAAGCAGCAAGACAAGGCACAGTAATTCCATTCCTTTTTGAGAACAGGAAAATTCAGCCTAACGGTTGTCTAAAGTATAAAGGCAGTGTGATTACCACAGTGCAGCGCAGAAATAAGCCGAGAGCCAGGAAAGAGCACGGCAGGGCCAGAGCAAGACTTGCAAGGGAACGGAGGGCGTGTGAGAGGTCGGGCTCTGAGCCACAGAAAATGGATGGAGCATTCATTAAGTGGTGCAGGTTTCCTATAGGGAAATAAATCGAAAACAAAATAAAGGTAAGATAAAGACAGCAGAAAAGTTTAACTATAAGGCATAAAACAGAAAGCTAGATTAGAATGCTGAGCTGTAAAAGGCTTAAATCAACAGCTTCTAACATTGCCGGTTTTACCAATAACCCACTGCAATTATCGAACATTGGATTATGCATACAACTACTTTCTCTTAGTTCATTGAGAAGAAATTTGGTTGTACCAATAATGATTTGAAAAATTATAACACCTACACCCTGGGCTCTGTATAACTAATAGGAGGACAACAATATGCATTGTATCAAATATTGAAATGTACTACTAACGTGTTTTGAAACTGTCACATTGTTATACATTGTTGTTTCTTATTAAAAGAGGAAAACAAAACAAAAAGGTAAGATAAAGAATTTTAATGCTCTGGAAAATGTAAGATAATATCTTCACGCCAGGATTGGTGGCTTATATTTTAGTCCTAGCACACTGGAAGGCTGAGGGGGAAGGATCAAGAGTTCAAGTCCAGCCTTGGCAATTTAGCAAGAAAATTTTTGTCTCGAAAAAACAAAACAAAATCTACAAAGACTGGAATGAAGTTCATCTTGGGGAGGGAGGTCTTTATGGTCTCTGGACAAGACAGATTTTTGTTTGCTTTTGACTAGTCATAATTTAAAGCATTTTTTTTTAAAACAAAAAAATTATAGAAAGAACATGCGAAGACAAGACACAGACTAGGAGAGGGTTATCTGTAAGGCATAATATCAAGAAAGAATTAGCACTCATGAAATATTCCTCCAGTGAAAGGAAACAACATTAGGCAAACAGGCAAAGATATGATCTGATACTTTACAGGCTAATTAGTTGGCAACAAGTGTTAGTGCGAACATAGGAAGAAAGAAATAACCAATACCTAGTAAAACTGAGGGTGTGATACCTATGACTTGGCATTTTCCATTTCCATCTCCAATCTCAGTCTTCAATCAAATCACACCTAGGGCTGGCCAAATAGCTCAGGGAATTAAAGCACCTGCAAGTAGGTGCTGGGGCTGAGGGTTCAATTCCTGGGCCTGCTGTGCTGGCCCTGCCCCCTGGGCATGCTGAGACTGGGCATGGTAGCGCATGCCTGTAATCCCAGCTCTTGGGAGGCTGTAAACAGGTGGATCACTATGAGCCTGATCTACTAGTGAGACCCTGAACACCCTGTAGACCCTTCCCTAAAACAGATAGATAGATAGATAGATAGATAGATAGATAGATCGATAGATAGACAGCGTCACACACATTCATGAGGCTTTGGGTTAAATGTTAGGGTGCTGAAAAAAACCCAACCAAACAAAACCAACATGGAGTTATTCATCATAAATACTAAAAAATCTGAAGAAACTTTTTAGTGTTTAGTAATTCTTAGAGATGGAATGGTCACATAAAGTGTGGTTGGGGCCTTCCATAAACTCTCATACAGAGGACAAAATGAATGACCTGGATGTATCAGCACTTATTCTATGCTCCAAGTTAGACTTCCCTGTCTCCAGATTAGCTTTGAATTTCTGCCCCTTGTACCACATCATGGTTACTATCCTTTTCCTTATTTTTAATCCACTTTTTAGTGGGACTGACAATTAAGTCTAGAACCTTTGCACTGAGCTACTTCCCCAGCTCCTTTTTTAAAATTATTTTTTATCTTGAAATAGGGTTTAGCTTAATCACTAAATTACCCAGACTGAGTTCAAACTTGCAATCCTCCTACCTCAGGGTGCTGGGATTATAGATATACACAACAATGACCACTTTATTTTATTTATTTATTTTTTTAATTTTATATATTTGTGTTAATGCTGGCTCAACCTGCCCTGGGAGTGGGGATGGCATAGCATGTGGTGCCGGGGATTGAACCGAGGTTCCTGTGGTTGCCTAAGCTTGCCTAAGCAGGCTCTTTAGACCGCTGAGCTATTTTGCTGGCCCAGCAATGCCCACTTTAGCTCAACAATTTTTACTGATATAATTTAAATGTTGCTTCCTTCTTTTTATATTTATTTTTTGGTGGTACCAGGGATTGAACTCAGGACCTTGAGCTTTCTGGGCAAGCACTTATCCCATTGGGCAATCTCCTCAGCCTGCTTCCTTCTTTTAATCTATTTTATTCTGGTATAGGGTCCTGCTATGTAATGTAACTCACAGCTTGGACTCACAGTGATCCTCCTGTCCCAGCTTCCCCAGCCCTGGGATTATAGGTATTTGCTGCCATACCTGCTTTTGGTGGCTGGCACAGCATGTAATACTGGGGATTGAACCCAGGGTCCTCATGCTTGCTAGGCAGGCACTTGGACTGCCAAGCTATCTCCCCAGCCCCAGTGCTGTTTCCCTTCTAAAACATCCTTGGATCCTTTTATTTCTGACATTATAGATGAGAAAAACAAGGCCCGACTAAGCTGAGTCACGTGAAGTTTGTAACAGTTCAGTGATAGAATTAGAATTAGAACCCTGGTCTTCAACCTCCTGCTACCCAGAGCTGCAGATGCTCTCAAAACATGGCAGCTAGAGACTGGATCATGTCCCAGCCTGGGCCATGGTCCATGAGAGAGCCCAGGACGGCTCTGCTCTGAGCTTCTACAACCCCTTCAGGCTTGTGAAGTACTTCAATCTGGCTCCACCGCTACATGGGTTACGTTGAATGAGTCACATGTCCTGTGCCTAAGTTTGCTTGTCTGTTAAATGTCAACCTCTCCTGGGCTACTGCGTGAGCTCCCTAATGAATCAGATGAAATAAAGGATAATAAACTAGCAAGGTATTAAACACATGAGAAATGATTACTTTTCTATTATCATCAGGATGATTACATACCTGCCTTCCTGCTAAGATGATTATGGGATGCTCAATTGGTAAGTAATTTGTTTTGACAGTGGTGGCACAGGCGGACGCTGGCCTCATACCAGCAGCAGAACTCTGAGAGCATTCCTCCCTTTTTCTGCCTTCTCTGGTTTGCAGGTTTGATGTCACTGAGTTCTCTGGCACTGACCGACCAGCAGGCAGGCAGGTGCAGTGGGGTCATCACCAGAGGCAGCAACAACCAGCACTGACCAAACCCTAAATTGGCTGGTTTTGCCTGCCAAGTCTCTTCCCCGTGCCCCTTCCCTTGGCTCAGGCTCCAGCAAGTCTTCTCTGTATCATCTATAACTCTTTCCCCCACAGCCACCATGAGGTTTCCCTCACCTGCGAGGCCTACAGTGTGGAGACTGGGCCTGCCCTCTCACCCAGCTCAGGGTGGAGAAGGTCTTCTCATAAAGAGCACATCTGCTGGGACCATTCCATTCGCCCTTCCCTTCCAGGCTCCGTGTTTCCGAGCAGGGCACCGGAGAACAATGGAAAACTGGGGGACAGGTCACACAGGGCTGTGGAGGGAGGGACAATGGTCAGGAGTGTGGAGACCCTGAATGCCTAACCGAGATTAAAGACAAGACACAGAGATCATTTTGAAGGAGGGAGCCTCCACCTCGAGTGGGCAAAGAGCCCTCAGCGTCTGGCTCAGCTTGCTTGTGTTCAGCGGAGGCCAGGGAGCAAGCAATTAGGTTGGTGGGAAATTCATCTGTTTTTCATTACTTGCAAAGCACACCCAGGTATTTCTCTAAACGAGATCTCAGCTGTTGTTGACTTCTCTGGAACTTGCCACGCACCTGCACGCATCCACATTGCCGAAAGGGGAACAGCTTGCTGTCCCCTCCTTGGTGTCGGCACAGAAGGTCAACCGGGTCTCAGTCCTTACGACTGGTTTCTCACAAAGGAGTGTGAGGATCTGGGGGCTCCGCTCCCACCTTTCCTGGCCACTGTGGTTGGAGATGTCACATCGCCACGTCCCCCTGACGTGGCAGGCATGTGGCCTGCAATTGGCAGGCAGCGCTGAGCCTGAGAAAGGCGCTGAGGCGGAGCAGGTTCTGCTACCACTCTTTTCTCATTTTATGAATTGAGAAATGTTTCCCACTCCTTGCTTCACAGGAGATTAAATAGGAAAATGAGTAAGAAGAGCAATGAGGTAAGCAGGGCGCCTCTGGAGCTCAGCTAATGCGCCTGGCTCTCTGCCTGTGGTCCTCAGCCACAGTGACCTTAGACTTCAATCTGGCACTCTGGGCCACCTCTGGGGGCCTCCTTTCACTCAGACCAGAGATGTAAGAGCTAAACTTTCCACCTAGGTGACCTTTCATCTACACAGGATTGTTTTCTCTGCCAAATAGACCAAAAGGACGGAAGGCCACCGAGTTCTTTTCTTAGCTCTTACATAGCCAACATTTCAGGAAACCAAACTTGTGAACGGGACCAAAGGGGATTTCAGTTTACTCTGCGTGCCTGCAGATAAGGTCAGGCTTATGTGAGAGCCTCAGTATGGTGTGGTGCCAGAGGTTCCGGGATACCCTTGTCTGAAAACCTCTTTCAAACCCATCTATCTGTTCACGCTTGGAAATCCATCATTAGAGCTTTATTTTTTTGGCAAAAGCCAAAATGTAGGCTTTTGTCTTCTATAACGCTGTACAATCAACACATCAAAGTGCACACATTATACATATGAAATCATAGCGGCTCAGTGGTAGGGTGCTTGCCTAGCATGTACAAGGCCCTTAGTTCAATCCCACCACTGGGAAGTACATAAATTAAATAACAAAATAAATATCAGCCACCTTAGTATGAATGGAGTAAATCAGTGCTTTGCTGAGATTAGGTTCCGGTGGAGAGAAGATTAGAACCCTGAAGATGGTGTTCCTGGGGCTGCAGAAAGAAAGATGAGCAGCATGAAGGGGGGATGCAGATATGCACTTTGCACTAGAATGGGCAGGTGTGGCCTCCGAAGCAGCCTACTGAATACATGTTAAAAAACAAAAAAACAGGTCAGGCAGTAGTGGCAGACACCTATAATCCGAGCACTTGGGAAGACTGAGGCAGGAGAATTAAAAATTTGAACCTAGCCTGGGAAATTTAGTAATTTACAAAGATTCTGTCTCAAAAGAAAGGAAGAAAGACAAGAAAGAAAAGAAAAGAAAAGAAAGAAAGAAAGAAAGAAAGAAAGAAAGAAAGAAAGAAAGAAAGAAAGAAAATCTGACATGGTGCTGCACATCTGTAATCCCAGGAGGCTGAGGCTGAGGTAGGAGGGTCACTATAAGTTCAAGGCAAGTCTGGGCTACAAAGTGAGTTGAAGGCCACCCTGAACTGCACAGTGAAACCTTTTCTCAAAAAGACAAAAGACAAAACAAAGAAACACCCAAAGGAGAGATCATTCTGCCTGACTCTGTGTATAGTGCAGATCAGTCATTATCTGGCTGGGCTGGGAGGAGGCACAAGGTTGAAATTATGGAGGGGCCCGAGGAAACTTTGGGGGTGATCAATATCTTGATTTTGATGATGGGTGCAGGAGAGAACACAGGTGTCAAAGTATATCAAGTCATGTACTTTAAATAGGTACAGGTTACGGTGTCAGCGTATTGCCCTTCCATCTCTGTGACAAATGCGATAAATCAGTTTATAAAGAGAAAAAGGTTGTAGGTGGGCGTGGTGGCCTGCACCTGTGATCCCAGCCGTCTGGGAGGCTGAGGCAGCAGGATTACTGTGAGTTCAAGGTCAGCCTGAAGTACACAATGAGACTGTCTTAAAAACAAAGAAAAAATAAAGAAATAAAAGGAGGAAAGGCTTGTTCTAGCTCGCTGGTTCAGAGATCTTCGTGTGTGGTTGTTTGCTCGTGTTGCTTTGGGCCCATGGAGGGAATGTGTTGCACAGGAAGTGGCTTGCTTCATGGTCACCTGGGAGAAGAAGGGCCCTGGTTCCAGTAGTCCCTTCAAAGTCATGCCCCTACCCCCAAACCCCCGTTTCCTTCCACTAGGGTCTACATCCTCGCCATATTGCCACAGGCTGGTTTTAAATTATAGCAGTCGGTTACACCTCAGTAACACTTTTTTTTTTTTTTAAAGAGTGAAAACTTCTCAAAACTAACACTATATATCTGCCAAACCTCATATGCCTCTGGTGAGTTTTGGTAGAAACAAGTTTTCTGGGGTGACACTTCAGCTTCTTCGGAATCAGGTTTTCTCTCTGTCAGTTGACAGGACTGAGTGAGATTCCAAGATGACTAAGCTGTGAGATTCAAATGTCTTAAATGATATGAAATCATTATGGAAGTTTGAAGGGTTTGATATAAGAATAAGGCTGGTGTGTTAGTAGGGCTTCCAGAAGATAATCAATTTATAAAGAGAAAAGTTATTTTGGCTTATGGTTTTGGAAGTGTCAGTCCATAACCAATTGGCTGCATCATTTTGGGCCTGTGCAGGCACCGTACATTGTGATGTGAGTTCCAGGCGGAGGAAGCCTGTTCACCTTATCGCGTGGAAGCAACAGAAAGTGGAAGAGACCAGAGGCTACACCCCTGGAGGGCACCCTGCCCTGGACAGTGACCTGAGAGCCCTTAGGGCTACCTGTGCTGAGGGCTGAGTCTCCAGCCGTCAGCACATGGGCTTTAGGGGGACCTTCAAAATCCAAAGCACAACAGCCAGAATTATGAAGTAATTAGCACATACAGAGATACTAGGTAAAAACAGGGAACAGAACCCTGGCACCTAATTTCATACGTCTGAAACTCCATTACTAAAGGGGATTTTCTCATGAATAAAATCTATAGTAAGAGCTCTTGGGAAGAAAAGTATGGAGGGTGAGAAGGCAGGTGGAGGAAATTTCCCAAAAAATAGAACAAAGACAGACATAGGGATAGGAAGGAATAGACGGGATGTTCATCCCCAGGTCTAAATAACAAGAGTTTCCAAAACAAAAGAAAGTCAAGAAAATACTCCGGAACCAAAGGACATGAATTTTAAGAAGGAAAGAGCCACCGAGTGACCAGAGCCACAAGAATATCATTGCTAAATTTCGTAACACTGGGGACACAGAAATCCTGCGGGGCCAAAATTAGCATCAGGGATCATAATGGCTTTGGCCTCCAGCACTGGAAGCTACAGCACAGCGCTGAGCTAATGAAGTTCTGAGGCAAAGTGACTTCTTACTGAACGCTCTACTGTTAAGTGTGAAACAATTTCTGACACGCAGGATTTTGAAAATGTATGTTCTGTGTACTCTCAGGAAACTCTTGGAAGATATACGTCACACACACACACACACACACACACACACACACACACACACGGGGAAGAAGCATAAAGCAAAAACCATGGGATACAGGAAACAAGTGACCCAACACAGGAAAGAGGCCAGGGAATCCCCCCACTTCCCAAGATGGTGACAGGAGGTGACAGGAAGTCCCAGGGTGCCAGGACAGGAGGTAGGCTCCAATTTGCAGAGGAGATCTAGATGGCGTGCAGTGTTTAGGTGATAAGAGTGATCCGTGATAAAACTTTAGAAATTACGGCGTGAGCAAACAAGATAACTAAAAGGAAAAGAGGCTCGAAAGGAGGAGCAACCAGTCTAGGAAAAGGGTTCACTTTGGCTGCATTGATAATCATGAGTACATTACGGATCTAGCAAAAAATTAAACTTGAATTACATTGGGAGCGAGGGGAGGTGAGGAGAACATGTGAGTGCGCATGCGTGCAATGCCTACGTGCGTGCGTGCCTACGTGCGTGCGTTGAGTGTTTATGTAGGGTGTAAGCACCAAAACAAAAAGTCTCTAACTCCTTATTTCTCATACTGGGACATCAACAGATACTGCCCGAACTGAAACTTCAGGAAGTAACGCCATAAATATGTCACTTCAAGATAAGTAAATTCCAAAAGAATTAAACAAGTTGAAAGTGGTTCCTCTAGGGAAAGGGAAACAGGGCTGGGGTGGGAAGAAGGAGTCTGAGAACCGCTCTGGACTTAACAGGCCCTGCAGAACCGGCTCCCTCTTTTTTCCCTCTTGCTCCCATGGTTCTGAGGCTTGAACCCAGGCCTCATTTGTGCTTTTTTATCTGGAGACTGTTTTGCTGTGCTGTCCAAGCTGGCTTCAAACTTGCGACAGATGCTCCTACCTCCACCTGCTGACCCGAGGAGGCGGGATACAGCCGTGCACCATCATGCCCTACACATTCACTTTTCAAACTATGCCTGTATAACTCTGATAAATTTTAAAATTAAAAAGCATGCCGGGGCCAGGGAAATAGCTCAGTGGCCTAAGTGTCTGCCTGGCAAGCACAAGAACCTGGGTTTGATCCCTAGTACTGCATGCCGGGCTGGGCCAGCCTCAGAACCCTGGTCACCAAAACTAGGGGCGTGGGGGCGCACGCCTGTAATCCCAGTGCTGGGGAGGCTAAGACAGGAGGGGATCACTGCGAGTTCGAGCTGTGTAGAGAGACCTTACCTTGTACCAAATACATGAAATAATAATTTTAAAAATGTACTGAAAATAAAACCAAAAAAACACCGCAAGGTGTGGGGGTGGGGCACGCACAGGCTGCGCAGCCGCAGCGTGACCTGCGCTCCACAGGTCAACGCCGACCTGCTGGTGCTCAGTGTTAGCAGTGGCTGAGGACTCACCCTGTGCACAGAGGAAGCTGCTGGCCTTTGAAAAGCGGTGGAGGCCGAGCCCTTCTAGCCCCGACTGCTGCCCCAGGAAGTCTTGAGTCCAAATCTCAGTTGTCTCACCTCAAGAAATTAGATTTCATGGGCAAGTGTAAGTAAAATACCAGAGCAGACCTACGCCCACAGCCAGTTGCTTCAGATCCTCACCTGAAGAGGAGCAAGGGGCAGAAATGTAGTGAGGAGCACAAAAAAACACCCCTCCTGGTAGTGGAAAGAGACTCTAGCTTCCAGCAGGGGGAGAAGACTGAGGAAGAAATCTCGCTGGGCAGAGCAGAGCCGCTGGTCCTAGCAGGGCTGGCACTGTGGGAGCCATTTCAGCCGATGTGGGGAGTGGTGGTGCATGCCTGTAAACCCCAGAAACTGGGAGGCTGAGGCAGGAGATCACTGAGAATTTGAAGCCAGCCTGGGCTACATAATGAGTGAGTTTAAGACCCGCCTGTACTATAAATCGAGATCTTGGCTCAAAAAAAAACCAACCAACCAAACAAACAAACAAACCAGAAACAAACGAACCAAACTGGATTTTCTGTTCCAGGAGGTTAAAACAGTAGAGTGTAGCATCTGAGCCTGAGTTGTGTTGTCAGGTTCTACTATAGCACCGGCACAGTGCAAAGGTAAATCCTCACAGAAGGCTGCAGGACCTCCAGCAAGCCGAGACAGACCTCAGTCCAAGAGAACTTGTAGCGCACAGCATAGCTGGGAGAGAAACCCTCCACCCTGAGAATGAAAAGGCCTGACAGCCTGAATCCCTTTCCCACCACTTCCTGTTTTGCAACTCTGGCTAAGACCCTTGTGACTCACATCTCACACTGTCAAAGGGACCAACTAGGTGCCACCAAGGGTTCTTTCCT
>PVKN010029896.1:0-12880 GCA_004027915.1 Capromys pilorides
GTTTCTTAGGACGATTGTCTAATTCATCTTGTGCATATAAGTGCATAGTTTTGCTCCTTCTATGTTTCCTCTCTTTTCTGTCTCCAATCATTTTGCCATTTACACCTTAAGTCTTTGATTTCCATTCAGCTGTGTTATGCTGCTCCATTTTTATTTCTTCTTTTGAATTCTTACACCAGAGAGATTGTACGATATTTACATGTGTAGGTCTGGTTTATTTCACTTATGAGTATATGTTCAAGATGTATCTGTTTATATAAGAAGTCTTCTAGTTTAGCATTCTTTATAGCTAAGTAATAGTCCATTGTATAAAAATACCACATTAGAACCATTCTTCTGATGATGGGCATTTTGATTGTTTCCAAGATTTGGCTATTACAAATTGGACTACTATAAACATAGGTGCACAGATATTACTATGGTACAATGTTTTCAGTTCTCCTGAGAATATTCCCAGTAGGGGGTTAGCCGGATTGAATGAGATTTTCAGCTCTAGTTTTTTAAGGAGCCTCCACATGGCTTTCCATAACGGTTGCACCAATCTACATTCCAACCAGCAGTGGAGAAGTGTTCCTATTTCCTCACAGCCTCTCCAACATTTGTTGTTGGTTGATTTCTTTATGATAGCCATTCATTCTGGAGTGAGATGCTATCTAAATGTTGTTTTAATTTGTATTTTATGAATGGCTAGTGATGTGGAGCATTTCTTCATGTATTTGTAGACTTGTTAAATTTATTTCTCTGAGAAGTGCGTGTTCATCTCAGATGCTCATTTCTGTATTGGGTCTTTGATTTTGGGGACCCTAATGGTTTTTAGTTCTTTATAAATTCTAGATAGAAGACCTTTGTCTGAATACTTACTAGTTAAAATCTTTTCAAAATTTGTGGGTTGTTTTTTCACTCTGTTGGTAATTTCTTTTGAGGTGAAAAAAACTTCTTAGCCAAAGGAGGTCCAAGTTGTTGATTCTTTCAAGTGTCAAACTTGCATTTTGATTTTTGTCCAGGAACGCTTTGCCTACCCTGATGTTTTCAAGATTTTCTCCCACTTTCTCTTCCAGGAGATTTAATATTTCTCTCTTAATATTTAGATCTCTAACTCATTTTGACTTTAGTTTAGAGCATGGTGATAGACTTGGGCCGCGTTTTAGTTTGCAGCATGTAGAGAGCCAGTTTTTCCAGCACCATTTATTAAAGAGACTATCTTTCTTCTGGTAAACATGTTCGGCCCCTTTGTCAAAGATGAGTTGGCTGAGTGTGTTTGTATTTGCTTCTGCATCTTCTAATCTATTCCATTGATCCTCAGATCTATTTTTTTGCCAATATCATGCTGATTTTATCACTGCAGCTTTGTAGTATAACTTTAGGTTAGGAATTGTAATGCCTCCTGCCTTACCTTTGTTGTCCAGGATTGTCTTTGCAATTCTGGGTTTTTTTGTTTCCAAATAAATTTTAGGAATGACTTCTCCAGGTCTGTGAGGTATGTTGATGGTATTTTGATAGGAATTGTATTAAATCTGTATAACAATTTAGGGAGTATGGCGAGACATGCTTTAAAATGGGAGAAAATATTTGCAAACTCTTCACACAACAAGAGATTAATTTCAAAAATATATAAGGATTTTGAAAGCTCAACAGAGAAAAGTCCCATCAAAAATATATGAGCAACCTGAGCATACATTTCTCAAAGATGGTGTACAAATAGCCAACAAGTAAGTTGAAAAAATATTCAACATCTCTCAGGTATCAGGTGAATGGAAATCAAAACCATAATGTGCTATCATCTCATCCCAGTTCAACTGGTTAATAGAAAGAAAGAAAGAAAGAAAGAAAGAAAGAAAGAAAGAAAGAAAGAAAGAAAGCTCATGACAATGCTCAGAAAGGGCCACTGTCATGCACTGTTGTTGGGAATATATATATATATATATATATATATATATATATATATATGCATATTCATTATGGAAACACCTGGAAAGTTTCCTCAGGAAGCTAGAAATAGCCTTAGTCACATGAGTTGCTAATATCATTATTGGGTATATATGCAAAAGAAACAAAATCTTTAAGGCAAAGAGACATGTGCAGTTGTATGTCTCCTGCAGCACTATGCACAATAGTCAAGACATGGGATCAGCCTAGGAGTCCTTCAGTGGACCATGGGTATGTCAAATTTGGTGTATAAGATGAATGGAACAAAAGTTCCCAATGGTAATGCTGCAAATGATACATCTGTCATTTGTAGCAACATGAATTGAAATGCATTACATTATGGTAAGTAACACAACTCAGGCACAGAAAGATAATACCCATAGTGGTTACCTAAATCAGGCAATTGTGTGGAGGCAGAAGGGATGGGCAGAGGACGGTTAGTTTGCGCAGGAGTGCAGTTGTACAGGATGAACGACATCTAGGGTTGTATAGTACGCTAGGATAATGATGACTGACAGTGCTCAGTTGACTATTTCATAACTAATATAATTTTTTGAATGTTACCAACAAAAAAATGATAAACATTTATGTGGTACATATATCAATTATTCTGATCCTATCACTACATGTACACATGTAATGCTGAAATGTCACACTATACCCCATAAACATGTGCAGTGATGATGTGTTAATGAAAATTAAGATATATTTTACAAAAACCATTTAGGACCAATAAAATAAGTGCTTAAGAGAAAAAAGGAAAAAATGCACAACTGATCATAAGCAATATATGAAACTCAGAGGCAATTAAAGGAATGCTTTTTAAAATAATCACAACAAGTGAGGTAATCAGTTTCATAAGTCACTTAAAACCATACTATCCCATTTGTTAATCTACATTTGTCAATCAATTATACTTCAGTACACACTTCTTTCTCAGGTGTCCTTGCCATGAGGCCCTGGGCTGCAGGTACAAACATGACCTCTAGTGCCAGCGGCTTCACAATCCAAAGCCAGAGAGATTAGAAAACTAGAGCAGTAACTGAATTAGCAAATAGCTGGACAATGCTTTCTTTCACTAGTTTTAACCCTTTTACATGAAAACCTCCAAAAAAAAAAAAAAACTTTAAAGGTTGTGTCTAAATAACTATAAAATGACTGGCTTTAGTCAGGTCAGTTTTTAAACTCATTAGATTAAAGTAATTTTGCATTAACCTGGCCTTGGTGAGCAAAAGTCATGATATTCTGTTTTCTAGTTCCATTGGTTTGAAATCAGTTCAACAAAAAGGCACACCTTATTTGCTGGGTACAGGCAATGGAAGGACAGAGATAATCATGTGCCATTCTTCAAGAGCTTTCAGATGAGGAGGAAAGACTGCTACACAACCACACAGTTCTCATCATAACGACAAAATCAGTGGACCAATTGTCCTTATCAGGGCTTGTGATCTAAGCAAAAGAAATGAAAGTTTTTTTGCACAAAATTAGCAGGGAAAAGTTGTAACATCTTCATCCTCTAAGATACAAAATGTGAGAACAAAACAGGTCCAAAACACATAAATGTTTTAAAGGCAAAAAACAACATCATTTAATTGGAAAAAAAAAAGTAAAGACTTTGGAAAACATAATTCTGAAACAAGCCTTTGTGGAATTTAGGCTAACATAAATAATCTGAGTTAAATATATCTAAGAGTGTTCAGATAATTCATGTCTTTAGTAAGCTTTAGTAAGCTATTTACAGTATTTCTAAAATACTGAATACGGGTAAAAGATCTCCAAGTCTATTTTTAAAATGTCAAGACATTTTCATAAGCCACAAAACTTTTTAATGTGTTCAGCTTTGTTTTCTCACTAAACAAAATGCTAGGCAGAAAATGTAGAAATGTCTTTAAAACATCTAGTATATAATGGAATCATGACTAATATACTTCAAATTTTTATGAAGGAAAAAAATCATATTAGACAAACCTAGGAGACTTTTTGATAGAATGCCAGAATTAATGAATGGAACACAGTAGGTGTTGATTTTATGTCATTGTAAGTTAAGCCTGTTATTTTGCAGTCAAGGAATGAAAAATAAATATCAAAGCAGCCTGACCTGCTCTCCTGATTTAATAGCTTAATTTCCAGAAATGCCAGTGAAGAATAGCACAAATCTTTGCCTAGGCCAATTCTTCTTTATTATAGTTCATCCATTTTCCCTTTTCTGCAGAGAATGCAGCACCTAAAAGAGCTTAATTAAGTTTCTATTTTACAGCATGAAACACTGTCTCATGAGAGAAGGCTCCTTAGCAGCAAGAAAAGAGGATGTCTCTGAGAACCTAGTCCATAACAAAGCATGTTGAGTTCACCGGAGTGTTCTGGGGATCCTTTCACCTGGTGTGCAACGCAAAAAGGAACACTACATTTTTCTTCTTTTTTTTTTTCCTGCCTCAAGTTTATTTATACAAAGAGCACAGGAAGACATCAACCCCCTACAGATGGCACCTCAGGGGCCACACCAGTCCTTCTGTTCTTACACCAGCAGATCAAGAGACTTTTACTGTGGAGACTTCATGGGGGTCTGCACATCTTTGGGAGCCTGGACTAGAGCAGAAACTGGTGCCTGGGCCTTAGCTGCAGCCTGGGCCTTTGGCCGGCAAGGCCTGTGACTCTTGGCAATGTGGGCATGGATATGCTTCCCAAGCTTGGGGTGGGCAATATAGACAAGTCAAGAAAGCCTGCGGTTTGCTCCCTCTGGGATGATCTTGGGCTTGACCTCCTCGGTCTTCACAAGAACCTTAATAGCCTCATTGTGGGTAGTCAAGGCCTTGGCATTGTTTCCTTGCATCTTCTTGAAGCCCTTCTTGTTGTACTTCTTGACATGAAGCATGTTCCTAAGGAACTTCAGAGGTTCATATCTTTGTGACTGAGGTTTTTTGATACCATTTCTATGCCATTTTCGGGGCTGGTTGTGCATTTTGTGGTTCTTGGACTTGGCCATATATATTGCAATAAAGGACATTGCTCCCTCAGCCAGGGCAGTGATGGACGTTAAGCTACACTCATGTCAATGCAAGAGAAGGCTTCGTCTTAACTCCAGAACATTCATCTTCACCTTAATGACATTTTTCTTTCCTCACAATAGTTTGTAATGGCTGTGTTATCTCTTTCATCAACATGGAGAATGTGTGCCAGGAGGATTCTCCTGGCCCTCTTGAACAGCTTGAAGACCACATTTCAAGAAGTTCTCTTAGGTAAAAAGGTGTTTCAGCAGATAATAGCTTACTCCGGCCCAGGACTGATGTGTGGGAGCCTCAGGAAGAAAGCTGCTACAACAACTTGATTGTTGATGTTGTTTGAGGTTGGCTGGACCCCAGCAAATGACCCATAAGAGCTAAGAAAGTATAAATGCAAACAAAATCATGTGGCATTGTTGTGACGGCTTTGAGACAGCAAAAATAAATGTATAACTGTTTCTGATAGAATAGTCAGCTGTGTATAAAAATAAAAACAAATTGGAAATTTATGATGCTATCACCTAAAGGAAAGCCAGTTGGACAGAGTGCAGGGTTTGTGAGAATGCACCACAGTGAGATCAGAGATGTAGGCTTCTCACTCTCCTCAACTAAGTAAACAGCTTCATGATTGCCTCACAGTCCAAAGTGGCTGGCAGAGTTCTAGCCGTTACAAACACATTCCACACAGCACAAAGAGAAATGGAGCAAAAGGCAGAAAAGCCCTTTTCCCAAGTTAACCATCTTTAAGCATCTTTCTAGAAGTCTCACAGAGCACTTCCTCTGATATCGCCCTGGCAAGATCTTAGTCACATGGCTGCAAGAAGGCTGGGGAAAGCTCCTGCAAGCAGAAGCAGGGCCCAGGGGTTCAATCCCACCAGCCTGCTGTGCCAGCCCCACCCCCAGAGCACACTGACACTGCAATTGAATCTGGGTGTGGTGGCACGCACCTGTAACCCCAGCTCTTGGGAGGTTGTAAACAGGAGGATCACTACTAGTCCGATCTGGTAGCGAGACCCTGAACACCATGTAGACCCTTCTGTAAAATACAAAAGAAAGAGAAGGCTAGTGAAAGGTCTTCTACAGATTCCAATGTCTTCAAGGCATTAAGTCAAGATTCACTCAGAAGAAGGATGGGATCTTTGTCCATTCAGGCTACTATACCTTAACAAGGAGGCTTATTAAAAAAAAAAAAAAAAAAAAAAAAGATGTTTATTTCTCATAGTCAAAAGTCCTGAGAACCAAGGATCAAAGCACCAGCAGAGTTGGTGTTGGTGCCCTCTCACTGTGTCCCTACAGGGCAAAGATGGCTAGAGGTCCTCCTGGACCTCTTTTGTGAGAAATCTGATCCCACCTCTGAGGGTTCTGTTCTATCACCACCACAGGCTCCACCTCCCCACACTGTCGACTTGAAATTAGGATTTCAACATAGAACTTAGGACATGCATATTCAGGCCAGAGCAGGCAAAGATAGCTGTTTGAGTAAGCAGGTACAGTAGGTTCCACTGCATCTACATGTTTCCTCTGGTAGCCCTTAACATGTGACTACGTAGAGACAGAATTGTACTGGTAGTCACCTGGAGTGGGACCAGGGCGTGGTGGCAAGAGGAGCAGCTACTACAGTATAGGAGAGAATTTAGAGGGTCAGTGGTTAGGTCTAGCATCTCTGTTGTGGTGAAGGCTTCGCAGCTGCACACATGCCAAGCTGTGCACACAAACAGGTACAAAGTGCTGTGTACCACTGCACCTCAGTGAAACTCTTAAAAAGGTAAGGTGAAAGGCTAAAAAGTAATGAAAACAACTAACATACAGACCTCCCAGAAAACCATGTCCCATGTCTATTAATAGAACAGTTAAGGCTGGGGAGATAGCTCAGTAGAATAAGCACTTGCCCAGCAAGCACCGGGTCCTGATTTCATGAGTACCACAAGAAAAAAAAAAAGAAAAAGAGACAAGTACCTCTTAATTGTGACATTGCTCTTTAAAATACCTCCCCTGGAAGATTAAGAGGTTCCTCTTATAAAAGCTCTGAAGAAAGTAGAGATACTGATAGTATCAGATAATCTACTGCAACTGGCTCATAAGTAGAAGCTGCCAAGGAGAATAGTGAGCAGTGGGTAGTGGAAGGGGTCTTTCATTTACATATCTTTTAAAAAGCCAAACTCTTTACTTGAAAGAGAAGCATTATATTTATAATCTCTGATACTCTTTTTGATAGCAGAATGCTAGGAAAAGCAATTATTTCTCTCACAGAGTAAGAGGATGTGAGGAGACAAGAATTCAAAGATTCCAATGTTTCTCACAAGGGAAATGGGTGTATCTATTCCAGATATTCTACAATTTTGGCACAATCACACGCTTCTGTGCTCAACTTTATCAGGACAAGGTTGGGACTGTGCCAACCATAGATTTCAGGTTCCAACTGAACTCTGAACTGACACAACATTGGAAAATAGGATTAAGCGAGAGGCTGGTACACCTTACTTGCTTGTAGGGGGCAGAGAAGCTCCAGCCTCCAGGTTTTTGAGCTCCACAACAGCCACCCCAGCCATACCATTATCCTTTGCCCACTGGACCACATACCTTGTCAGTAATCCAATCAATGCCTAGAGGTACCTGGAGGCCAGTGAGCCGCTCAGACCACTCACTCCATGAAAACAGGGAACTCTCATTGCCCTGAGAGTTCTGAGACACAAGTGTGATCTCTCTCTCTCTTCCAAGCCCAGGCTCATAATACTACAAATTCTCTTAGTTCTCAGTCTCAGGGACAGTGACTTCTGCCTAAAGTCTTTCTCCCCAACCCCCTTGGGTTGCTCTTTCATCCTCTTCTGCTCTCTCAAATTTCCCATACCTATATAAACAACAGCCTGTATTTAATATTCTGGCTTTGAAATACCTAGCATGGCTCTTTCCCTGACTGGACCTGACAGGTAAAGGATATTTATTTCTCAAAAAATTGCATCTCCTCTATATCTTAAAAATTGGGTTTGAAGAATCTCATTCTATCAATATTAGAGTGCACTAATAATTCATCTAATTTGTCAGCTTAGCCTTAGGGAACAAAAGTAATAGTCGTGCCTCCAGGACAGGCGGGCACTAGCTATCTAAGAAGCATCTCAGTGAGAGCCAGAAGATGGGACTGTCACACAGAAGTGGCTCTGGTTCCCTGACTGACCTGGAACAAGCCCTCCAACCTCTTTGTACTTGAGTTCTTCCCTTGTAAAACAGGGATCAACTGGGTGATCTTAAAATCCCCTCCGTAAGGGAACCATGGGCTGTGATGGCTCTGGCTTCTTCAGGCTGAAAGGGGTCGGGTTACTTCTTCAGAGGGCGGAATGTAATAGGCAGCTGAATTAGGTAGAAATATTACAGGCAGCTAGATAGGGCCAGGCCCTCAAGGATGACATGGAAGACAAGGTGACCTCCCAACTAAAGACAGACACTCCTCCACTGTGGGTCAGATCTCAAGACTAAACAAATACAGCTACATACTTCCCTAAGGATGGGCATCAGGGATTGATATTCTAAATAGGTATCAATCACCTTGAAAGAGCCCAACTGAGTCATTAGACCAACCCCAACAGGAAGAGACTAGATTTTAATCTATTTTACTTGAACAATGGCTCTTATAATCTCATTGGTTGACCATAGTCTTTGTCCCACCTCATACCCACCTAAGTGAGTTCCCACGTCTTCTCCTTTATAAAAGTCCCTGGAAGTGACAGCTTCCCAGGGACACCCACTCGGGACCCCCCTCCTGTCTCTCTCTCAAACAGGAGCTTTCTTTCCCTCAATAAATATGTTCTGTTCATTACTTCAAAAAAATAAAAATAAATAAATAAATCCTCTCTGTAAAGGCAGAGAGGAATCAGGCAGCATAGGGCATGACCTGGGTAGCTAGTGTAATAGAGATGACTGCATGTTTATTCATGGCATGATACACTGGAGGAGGCTACTCTTTGGGGGACAATTGTTACTTTTTGCTCTGTGCCTACACCTTCTATAAACCTTGGCTCATCCCAAAAACAGAGACAAAGACCCCGATTCAGAGAAATGGTTATTTTTAGAAATTCAGCTTACCCCTATACATACGGACAAAGCAAAGACATTAGGCTGAGAAAATCACCTTGAGCTTCCCCCACCTACAGCTCACTTGCTATGTGTCAACTCCCTTATGCACCTTCCCTTGGCAATACTATTAGTAAAATCTCTGCTTTATTACACTTTTGTTTCTCAGTTTGGTTCTGAGTCAGCCTTACTCCACTTCTTACATTTCTGCCAGGCTAAAGAGACAACCAAGGAGGCAAAGTGTCCCCTCATGAGAGGACCTCAGCCCTCCAGACCTCTGCTTGATGCAGTACTTCAAGAGGTAGAACTTCGTATGACTTATAAATTTCTCATGACTTATAAATCTCTTCCAATCCTAGCTTTCTCCTGTGCAAAATCATGAAAATAAATGGAAACACCACTGTTCTGAGATTATAGTAATGACACTTTTTTTTTTTTTTTTTAGTGGTATCAGAAATTGAACTCAGGACCTTGCGTTTACCAGGCAAGACTTATTCTACTGAGCTATCTCCCTGGCCCCTAAAGATAGCACTTAATATTTCTCAGGTTTCTCTCTGGCTCGTCACCTTTTCCACACTATGAATTCTGCATTTACTCTCTGAACTCTAGCTTCACATAACCGCACAACTCGTATCTCATCCCAATCACTGGATTCTTGAAACAAAGAAAGATGTTACCATTTTAAAAACACTAGTCCATCCACGAAGGTACCAGGCTAAAGCAGAACCGGTAAAGGCAAAAGCTTTAGAGAGACAATCCTGCCTCATTCCTTCAGGTCACTTCCCAGGCATCTTCTTCATCTCCTCAGACCTTACTCTTTTGTCTTTAATTTGGTTCCACTAACACACACATCCTCCTATAATGCTCTTTCTGCCCATCCTCCCTGCCTGGCTAAGTCTTATTCACTCTTCATGGCATGAGATGAAGGTCACTCATGCAGAGCCTACTCTGATGAGTTGGGGTTTTTTTGCTTGTTTGGTTGGTTGGTTGGTTGGTTGGTTGGTTGGTTGGTCGGTTTGGTTTGGTTTTTTGTGCAGGGTCTCATACACAGCTCCAACTCATAGTGATCCTCCTGTTTCCTGCCTCCCAGGTGCTGAGATTACAGGCATGCACCATCACACCTGGACTCCTACTCTGATGTTGCAAGGAGCCATTAGGTCACTTCTTTCAGTGTATTCCCACAAAACTTCATCCCCACCTCTCCACTTGCCTATATCCCACTATTCTCCAGGACCCATTTCTGGGTCCACTATTGTTATGCCTTGTATCTAGTTGTCCCCTTAAAGCCTCCTGTGACCATAGGTGGGCTTCCAAAGGTGGCTGAGTTAGGACATATGAGCATAGATTAAGGGAGATGCTGAGATTAAGTGTGTGAAAAATGGAAACTCCAGCCTGGGTCTGTTTGGGATACTCAGAAAGAAGTCAGGCTTCCTACTGCTGTTGGTGCTTGCTGCTTTCTGCCTGACTTTCCATGAACTTTTTCCTCTGAGACATCCTCCTGCTATGCAGCCTGGCCTCAGAGCCAGCCAAGTATGGACTAAGACCTTCATAAACTGTAAGTCAAAATGAACTTTTACTCCTTTAACTTGTGGGTTTTAGATATTTTCTCAAAAACAAGAAAATCAAATATGACAGCTACCCTGCAGTGGAAGACATGTGGCTGATTCTACTCCATGACACTTGAGAGATTTTGCTGCAGAAGATGTCCTAGCGCTTAAATTTGAAGACATACAGTAAGAAAAAAATAGCTATAACTCATAGAGCATTTTAAATCTGGAAGTCTGGCCAGTGACATAGCTCAGCAGACTAAGTGCCTGCTTTGGCAAGTATAGCAAGCAAGGTTAGATCCCCTATCCTGCATGCTGAACCAGCCCCATCCCCAGGGCATGCTGAGCTGGGCAAGATGGCACACACCTGCAATCCCAGCACTAAGAAGGCTAAAAACAGGAGGATCACTATCAATCTGAGCTGCATAGTGAAACCCTGTATCAAATACATAAATTGAATGAATGAATGAATGAATGAATGTATAAATAAATAAATAAATAAATAAATCTGAAAGTCATTACTTGGGCTTGGAACAAGAAACAGCTCTTAGTAAATCATCTTAAGACACCAAGTGGAAAGAGAATCTGAAATCACTGGATCATGTGGAAGGAATTCCTGGCTTTTCTTTCTATATTGGAATTTAATTTTTCCTTTAAATAAATCTCACTCTCAATGGGAGTTTTGACAGAACCAGGTCCATTAATGAGAAAGAAACTCCAGAAACCTGATTATCAGCTCAAAAGACATCCAGGGACAGCTATGTGAAGGAAATGTGTGAAGTCTGCCTGCTATCTCATTCTGGTGTGTGCCGTATCTAGATATTTGTAACTAATGCAATTATTTTCTCTGAATGACATTTCAAGGAATGACATTTAAAGTGACCATACAATAGATTAAAGAAGAAAAAGTGACAAATTTTACACAGACATCATGAAAAAGAGAGCAAAAAGAGGTTGCTCTTTGAAGCTAGACTGTTGTGCCTTTCCTAACACCCAGCCTTTACTTTTAAAGGTTGAGGGGAACTACATTCAGAGGAAACAATGGAAAGACGCTGAACAGGGGCTTGGAGGTGGCACTACATCTTATTTGTCACTCAAAATGAAGGCTCTGACTGGCAAAGGCAAGCTCTGGACCCGGTGATAGTGACTTAGCTGTGCATATGTTGAGTGCTAGCCTATGTTTTGCTATATCCCTCTGCTCCTGCGGTGTGAATTCAGCAGCCTTCTATTTGCACATACTATGTATTAACATGCCATTTTTCTGATTACAAAACTGCCTCAGAAATACTACCAGAATCAGAAGCAGGTAGATCATAAATAAGTTTTAAAAAAATAATATATATATATATATATATATATATATATATATGGCAGTCCACCTTGGTAAAAGACAATTTAGTCATACAAAACAAAGGCTTTTAAAACATAACTGCCCTTGACCCAGAAATTTGCTCCTAGAGATTTATCTTAGGAAGAATATCATTATATATTTATGTATCTATAAGAACTATCATTGCAGTGACAATTTGAAGTCTATAAATATCTGACTATGATGAATGCCTTTTGTGTTAGTTACTCTTCTCTCATTGCTGAGACAAACACTGGACACTTAAAATGAGGGAAGGAAAGGTTTATTTAGCTCAGTTATTGGAGGTTTCAGTCCATATTTAGCTGGCTGCAAAGCAGACTGGCACATGGCAGAGGGCAACCTTCCATGGCAGTGGACAGAGAGCAAGAGCACTGGGGCAGAGCTAGCTGCTGCTCGAAGTTGGTACCGCAGCAGTGGGGTCATTGCTGTGGCTGAACCTAACCATATGGATTACAAGTGTTTGGAAATGGCTTTTGGGAAGAGATAGGAAAGGTTTGGAGAGGTCCTGTACTTGTGAAGAGCTGAAACAGCTTCAGCTCTTCTGTAGGGAAGATTCTGGTCAGAGCTCAGACCAGAAGGCTGATAGAAAGACTGCCTGGAAAGAGCAGCCTGGGGAGGTTTCTTCTGGAAAGAAGGACTGCATCGGTTGTTGGACTCCAGATCATTTATGTTTTGACTTAGCAGAGAAGTTAGCTGCTCAAGCAGCTAACTTCTCTTTCTATCTTACACTGAAATGCAAATCACCTGCCCCAGGGGAGAGGCAGCGCCCATTTCCACAATAATCAATTACAAATTCCAGAAGCCTCCCCCA
Organism: Capromys pilorides; assembly: GCA_004027915.1. NCBI lineage: Eukaryota > Metazoa > Chordata > Mammalia > Rodentia > Capromyidae > Capromys > Capromys pilorides. The sequence continues at coordinate 12,718 of PVKN010029896.1, forward strand.
CACCCCCCCACCCCACCCCTCCCCCCCATAAGGCTTTGGAGGGCACCTATACACAAACCATAACACCTTTATAAAAGATTATGGTGCAGAGCATGGGAGAAAGCTCAGTGGTATAAACACTAGCCAGGCAAGTGCAAGGTACCAGTTTGACCTCAGGTACCAA
>PVKN010029897.1:0-12885 GCA_004027915.1 Capromys pilorides
TCTGCCATTATTTTAATGGGTTTTCCTTTAAATGTGATCTGTTTCTTTTCTCTAGTGGCTTTTAGCATACTGTTCCCATGCTGAAATTCTGGGATCTTGATTATTATATGTCTGGGTGTGGTTTTAATTGGGTTGATCTTATTTGGAGTTCTATATGCTTCGATTACCTGAATGTCAGATTGTTTCCCCATATTTGGGAAGTTTTCTGCTATTACTTCTGCCCATATTCTTTTTATATCATTTGTATGAACTCTTTCTTTCTCATTGATGCCTATTAACCTTACGTTGCTTATCTTTGCATTGTCTTGCAGATGTTGAATTATTTTTTCCTGCATCCTAATTGTTTTTAAGAGATCTTTTCTTACCTTTTCACTAGCTGCAATGGTGTCTTCAAGGTCTGAAAGTCTATTTTCTCTTTCATTCAAATGGTTTTTCCAGCTTGCCATTGAGGTTTTAACTTCCTGTGTATGTCTTTGAATCTGCTTGATGCATTCTATTTTTTTCCTATATTGCTCATTTAAGGATTCCATCATTTTTCTATGCTCCTCTATTTTTTTTATCAGTGTCTTGTTTAGAAGCACTTAGTAATCTTTCATTATAGTTCTCACTTCTTTTTTTTAAAGTCAATTGTTTCTGATCTGATTTCCTCTATACCTTTTTGCAGTTGTTTCTTTACTTCAGATGCTATTATTTCAGTGATTGCAGGTGTGTGATTTCCAAATTCTTCTATGCTATTTTCTCCTGCATGTGTTCTGGGTGAGCTTGGGGCCTGAGAATGCATTTTGCTCCTTCTCTTTGTCATGTTGCATAGCACTGTGTTCTGACTTTTGGTGTAGAGATTTGTTGCAGTTATCACCTTAGCAACAGGTCCAGATCTACCAAGTTCAAACTTGTACAGGTGGGTTTGGCTTGGGCCTGGAAGATGTGCTCCACTTTTTCCTGCTGTGGCCCTTGGGGGTGAACCCACTGTGCCACTGGCAAGATGTATTTTGCTCCTAAAAAAAAAGAAATGTTCTTCTCTTGGTTCAGCTAGATGAGTCTTGCCTCTAGCCTCTGTGCAGGTAGTTTGGCCACAGGGTTCCACACTGGGCCTGTCTGATGGAGGAACTTCCACATATACCAGGGCTGGGCGCTGGCTCAAATGAGGATCTGGTGGGCCTGCAGGCAGTCCCACTCAGCCCTGATTGACTTCTGTGCCTCAGATTGTGTGCCACTTGGCGTATGTTTTGAGTCAGTGCCAAAAGAAACGATGAGAAGACCCGATGAATATAGCTTCAGACGTGTCACTGAGCTTAGTCTCGCAGGTACAGACTCAGGTGACAGGACAAGGTCCTTGAAATCCTGGCAGGATCAGCTGTAACTGGAAGCTCCAGGACCTAGTCCATTAACATTATAGATAAGATTGATTTTCTAAAGCTGAACCAGCCTTTCGTAGAGCAAATCCACTTGGTCTTGATTATGATGTACTCTCTCCCTCCTTTCTATTGAGGGTTGAACCCAGGACCTCACCCATGCTAACCACAAGTTCTACTGCTAAACTACACCCTCCGCCTCTTGTCTCTTTTACTTTTCTTTTGTGTACACATCTTTGTGTGATTTAGATGTCAGACTAGAGCTAGCTTCACAAAGTAAGTTCAGAAGCTCTCCTTCTCTTTTCTGGAAGAAGAGACTGTGTAGATCTGGTGTTGAGTCTTCTTTAAATATCTGAGAGAATTCTCTAGTGAAGCCATCACTAGAAAATTAATATTTAATAGTTACAGAGCTATTTGAATGGTCTGTCTCCTACTGGGTGAGCTGTAGTGATGTGTACTTTCCAAGGCCCATATCACCCAGCTGTCATGCTCAGTGTGTTATGGCATCACTAGGCCCTTATGTCTGGTGGGGTTGTTCTTCCTGCTGTCTTCTGTTTTCTTTGTCAGTTTTGCTGACAAGTAGCTTTGTCAATTTTATTGATCTTCCACAAGAACCAGCCTTTTATTTTATTATTTTTGTTTCCAATTTTATTGATCTCAATCTCTCTTCAAGGCCTCCTTTGACATTACCCCAGAGTAACAGGCATGTTTCGTGGAGGAGGAAATCAGGTGCCATTGACATGCCTCCAATGACAGGGAGTCACCTGACTGGATGAAAGCCCAACCTTGTCTTTGGCCCTCTCAGAACCTCTCCAGCAGAGAAGTTGTCCCAATGTCATGAGAGGTCTAGACTGCCCTCTCCACCTTGGCAGGCCAAAGTGGGTGTGGGTCACAGACATTTCCTGTGGGTTTTGGCAGGAGTAAAATAGTTACTATGTCTTCTCTTGGGCTGGGTTGCTATTTTCTTGGTCCTTTACCTAGCTAGAACTAGATTTCATTGGAGCTTTTTGTCTCTGCCCATTGGCATTGCTGGATGATTATTGGCTGGCTTTTTCATCTCTACTCCTGGTATACAGCAGGCAAACAGAAACGCAGGAATTTGCTGCTATTGCTGCTTTGGCCCTGTCTACTCACCAGTCCACTTCTTCTCTACCTTCCAGTCTTCTTGTGGTTGCTTTATATCGGATGTCTGGGTTTAGGTTGTATCAGGAGGGATGGGAAAAGGACCCTGCTCCATCTTCCCAGATGCATGTCAGAAAGGGGAGTTTGCAAACACCATGTCATATAAGAATCTGTCACTGAATGTGTATAGCACAGAGTGGGCACTGTGCAACATGCTTGCTATTTCCCAATGTTTCAAAGATGCTTTAAATTCTCAACTTGACGGCTTCAAGTGTTGTCATCCATCCTCTGGTGCTAAATTCTGAAATTTGGAAATTCTGTCTCTGGCATTTCCAAGTATGAACTGGGCCTTACTTCCTTCCCTTTTTTCTTACCCCTGAATCTTCAGGAAATCATTGATCCTGAGTGAGTGTCTTGTCTTGTCTTGCAGAGAGCAGAGAGCATCAATTCGGTTCAAGACCACCCTCATGAACACTCTCACAGATGTCCTCCGCAACAGGCCAGGATGGGTGGAAGTGAAAGAGTAAGACCCCCAGCCCCTCCCAACTTTGTCCCCTCTCCTCTTTACCTCACAGGTCCTCGATTCCCTCTGAGGGTTCCTTGGGTAGCCACTGGGGCTTGCCACAAAGTGGCTCTGACATTGGTTTTAGTACCTGCAGTGGGTTAGCTATATTATTGACACCATCCCTGTCTTACTTAAGCCTTACAAATGTCCAGTAAGCTATGATAATGTACAGAGTACTAACCCAGTTACTTAAGTCTCCTGGCTCTAAGTGTCATCAAGTCCTCTCAGCTTGACTACCACAAGGCCAAAGTCCTGGAGCTCTCAGAGGAGCAAGGGATACAGTGCCCAGACCTGCCAGTCATGTCCTCCAAGGACTGGCCCAGGTCTAAGGCTGTTCTTCCCTGTCCACTTAGCATCCTGAGCCCAGAAATTGACCTGTAAGCCTGCACCTCTTCTTTCTGGGCTTTGGAGATTCTGATGGAGACAAGCATAGGATGCCTAGCACATAGTAGGTGCTGGTATTAGAGAAGGCTAAGGCCTGGGTGCCTGTGACAGACATCCAAGGTGAAAAGGTTGGTGAGGCTGAAAGCTTCTCTGTCTGAACCATTGAGACCATAAGCAGGAAGTTCAGAGATGGTGAGGAGGTGCCACAGAAAAGTGGGACCTGTCTAGTCCCATCTTTCTGTGATGCCCTCCCTCATCTCCTCATTGTCTGAGATGAGTTCCAGCTCAGTGTCACATTCCAAACAGGAGAAGGCAGGAAGGAATATGTAAGACATGACCTTCCCTAAGAGGATACTATGCCAAAGTCCCTCGCCTCTTGATTGGCAGAATTTAGCTATGTTGCTACACCCAGCCGCCAGGAAATCTGGAAAATAGTACACTAGCCACATTTCCCTGGGTAAAGACTGAGACTATGCTTGTCACTGAAAAAGAGGAAACTGGATCTGAGGGGTAAGGGACCAGCAGCCACCAAGCCATGGGACTTAATAAGTGTTTGCTGCCCAACAGTAGCTCAGCTTCTGGACTTGATAGACTCCACATGAGTACTTTCTAGTCTTCCAAGGAGCTCTTCTGTCATTCCCACTTCACTAATGAGAAAACTGAGCCAAAGTCATAAAAACATTATGTTTGAAGGCAATTAGTTTGTAAGGGTTTAGGTAGGACTTGTGCCTTGTCTCCTACACGTGGGCTCAGAGGCTCACCTCCACCCTGTCCCAGCTGCCTCTCAGAGGGCACAGTAACAAATGAACACAGATTGTGAACCCTGGTGCTGCAGTCCGGCAGGGGAGCCCGGCTGCAGTCACCCATCCCACAGGAGGCCAGCCCTGCTTTCCTGGCAGGCTGTAGTCCAAGGAGCCAGAGAGAGCCCAGTCCTCCCTGTGGACCTCGGGGACTATTGCAGCAGTGGTGGTGATGACGGTCAGAGCTTCTGGGGGTTAGTGGGGCTCTGATGATTGTGCCAGTGTCAGAAGCCTGCAGCCACAGGAATTAATGTAAGAGAGACACCTTGAATGGGTGGGGGGTGGGGGGTGAGATAGAGGGAGGGATACGCTGGCAGATGGGGGTGGTTCATGGGATAGGGTACTGTCTCCATGTGCTGTGTGATCTCAGGCCCTTTCTGTCCCTTTCTCAGCCTCTGCTCAATGGTTGGGTGGACCCTAGGACAGAGGGTCTGAGGACTAGTCCACTGCTTTCAGTGGGAGTCCCACTCCACAGCTGATCCCAGACTGCCTCACCAGACAGGGCTAATAGACCAGGGCTTTCCACCAGACACCAGTCTCAGGTTTTCGGACCTAACTTGGGGCCTGATATTTCCAAACAGAGCAGACTCTCTATTAGGTCAGAGTCTAAAACAAATATGGCCAAACTGCTCTTTCTCTAGCTTCCCACGGAGAAGGTGCATGTGAAGCCTGGAACTGCAGCAATCATCTTGGGGGCCTCAGGTGATGAGGATCAGGGCGTCCTACCAAAGCTGGCAGAATGGGAAGTCACTGTAACACACACCTCCTCCTTTTATCAGTTTTGTGTGGCTTCCTCTGCCAGTGGCTTATGTGACTATCACACATTTGTCAAAACCTGGACACTGACACTGATGCTACTCAGTAAACCACAGTGTGTTGGTTACTTGTTCTTGATGCTGAGACAAAATACCTGATGCCCAAACTTAAGAGAGAGGCTGGCTAGATGGCTCAGCGGTCTAAAGTACCTGCTTAGGCAAGCTTAGGCAACTGCAGGGACCATGGTTCAATCCCTGGCACCACATGTTGTGCCAGCCCCACTGCTAGGGCAGGCTGAGCAGCCATTACACACACACACACACACACACACACACACACACACATATATGTGTATATGTGTGTGTATATGTGTATATATATATATATATATATATATATATATATATATTTAAGGGAGAAAAGGTTTATTTAGCTCACAGTTGTGGAGGTTTTGGTCGGTAATTAGCTGGCTCCAAGGCAGGTGACATGTGACACAGGGGCAACAGCTCAAGGTGGCAGAAGATAACAAAAGCAGTAAGAGCAAAAGGAGGAGAGCCAGTCTCTTCTCCTTCCTTATACTGTACGAAGGCAGCCCCCTCCCCAAGAGGTGTGGCCCCTATACCATCTCTGTGCCCTTTTTTTTTTTTTATATTATGGCCGGCTCAGCCTGCTCTGGGGGTGGGGCTGACGCAGTATGTGGTGCTGGGGATTGAACCACAGTCCCTGCCATTGCCTAAGCTTGCCTAAGCAAGCGCTTTAGAGTGCTGAGCCATTTTGCCAGCCCTCTGTGCTCTCCTTTTGCATAGGATGTTTACAAAGGACCCTGGCTCCTTGCTGGGTAAACTCAGTCAGACTAAGCTTCTCAAGTTGACACAGCGTATCAACCATTACACACACACGTTCTTTAATTTGTACCCGTTTTTTCCCCTTCTAACCTTTCTCTGCTTCAGAATCCTGCCCGAGATCCCACATGCATGTAGTTGGCCTTTGTGTCCTCAAATGTGTGGCATTCCTGTCCTTCACCTGCCTCCGTGCCCCATCCAAAGTGCTCTTCAGCTGTACAGGTCGCTGGCTTTGGACGTCTCTGGTGTTTTCTCATTGCAAGGCCTTGCCTTTTGACATGAACACCACGAAAGAGCGCTGCTGTGCAGTCCCCACACAGCACATCAAGGAGCTCCTGATGCCAGCATGGCCTACTGTTGGGGACTTAGTTGGAGCACTGAGTTATGGTGGTGTCTCTAAGGCTTTTCCAGTGAAAATGAGCTTTTCTTTTTAAATTGCAATTAATAAATATCTTATGGGCCAATACTTGGACACTATGTCAATATTCTGGCCCCAGTAAATTTTCACATTGTGATTTTAGCAGTCTTTGAAGATCCTTACCTAAATCTAGTACCCATTGCAATATTTGTGCAACATGGTGACTTGAATGCGGTCTACATTTACTAGGTGACATTCTCCTGTAAAATTTTTTCTCTGCTTATTATTATTATTATTATTATTATTATTATTATTATTATTATTTTGGGTGGGATTGGGGTTCGAACTCATGACCTTGCACTTGCCAGTCAGGCACTTGCCACGGAGCTATCTCCCCAACCCCTTTCTCTGCTTCTTGTCTGTATATTTATATAGTGCTGGTTTGGTTCATCAGTGTCTACTGTGTTGACTAGAACTTTCCATTTTTGGTTCTCCAGTAGAGAAACTGAGGCCCAGAGAAGAGGACAAGGTCACAGAGAAGTTAGGAGTCTTTACCTGTGGCCTGGCTGCAGTCGGCTCCTTGACCTGTGTACCCTGGTTCTGTGCCAGCGTGAGGCTGGGGACAGGAGGGCCATGGAGTCTGGATGAGGCCCCGCCTGAGGGCCTTTTCTCCAGCCAGTTCCTTCTGGCTATTGAGCTGTTCCTCACACCCACTGTGTGTGGTGACAGCCTGTGGGGGAGGATGAGGCCCCAGGTTTTCACTAACAAGGAGACAGTGGGATGTGGGGACTTCCTGGCCTCAGTGTCATTCCATATGCAGTGTGTGCTATTTACTAAGGATTTTCTGAGATGAGTTTTGCTTGGATGAAGGAGCTTCTGGATCACTATGGTAACGTCTGTAGGAGTGCTTGTGTCTGCACGTGATATTTGTCTTGTTATTTAAGTTTTTCTATCAGTCAACATGAAAGCAGGGAAGGGCCAGCGAGATAGTTCAGTGGACTAAGTGCCTGCTTAGGCAAGCTTAGGGACCAGGGTTTATTCCAGCACCACATGCTGTGCCAGCCCTGTCCCCAGGCATGCTGAGCTGGCCAAGGAAACCAGGCATGCTGGTGTGAGCCTGTAATCCCAGTGCAGGGAGGCTGAAAACAGGAGGATCACTATAAGTCTGAGCTGCATACTGAGACCCTGTACAAAATATATTAAAAAAAAAAAAAGAAAGAAATTAAAGCAGGAACATGATTGTTAAACTTTGTAAAAGGTGCTCTGATTTTTTTTGGGAGGGACTAGGTACTAGACTGAGAGATGTGAGCACAGTGTCCCTGAAAGAGAGAGAATTCTCCACAGAGCCACTGCCCCCACCTTTGAGCCCAGAGTCAGGCTGGACCTGCTCCCTGCCTTAAGCCCCAAAACATGCAGTGATGTTCAGGAGAGAGCCTCCAGCAGTGCAAGAACAGAGAAACAGGTGGAGTCTTTCAGTCTTGGAGAGCTACAAAGGGAGCCCCATTCACAGCAGAGCCAACTTCACGGTCACCGCTCTCACAATGAGGGCCCTGTCCCAAACCTGAGGGCAATGTGGTCTTGGGCTCACAGCCTCATGGGGCAGGAATGCTGACTGCGACCTTGGAAAGGAGTTGCCCGGGGGATCCTGCTTGCATGTCACACAGAGTATCCTGTGGCTTCTCCTTGGGTCCTCACAGCCTGCAGCTCCTGGGTTGAGAGATAGTGGTGTGGACTCTTTCAGAAGCATGGTCTCCCTTGGCACTGTCTCCCACATAGAGTGGGGGAGGCTGGGGCTGCTGTCACCCTCAGTGTTAGGTTTCTGCCTTAGGCTTTGCCAAGATAGTTTCCAAGGCCCAGTCCATTGCACATTAAAGAAAAAACAAAGGAGGAGGGGACACCCAAATACCTCTTAATAGGAAGCCAGGTAAATACACTGGTAGTCACTCAGTGGAAGGAGCATGGTGGTACAAATGGCTGAGTCAGGAGGGCTCAGCGTGGCTCCATGGTGGAGTACATGCTTGGCATGAGCGAGGCCCTGGGTGTGATCCCCAGCACTGCAAAAGGAAAAGGAAAAGGAGGAGGAAGGGATGGAGCAGGCGAAGGAGGAGGAGGAGAGGCAGTGGCAGAACCTAGATTTGACTCTTATGTATCAATTGGGTAAGTCTCTAAAACAAAACATTGGTGGGGAGAAAAGGAGAGAGACAGATACAGTTCTAATCTTGGAGCTTGGACCCCAGAAGCTGATGTCCTAAGTTATGATCCTGGTCTGCCACACATGACTGGATGAACCTGGGTGAACTCCCTAACCTCTCTGTGCCTGCTTCTATTTCCTCTTCTACAAAATGAGAATAACAACAGATGTTACACATATGGCTAGAGAAGATGATAGACCAGGCAGGAATAGACAGTGGGCTTCAGTTATAGCTACATTTTTTTTTTTTTTTTTTGAGAAAGTAAAAGGAGTTATGGTGGTGCTTTATTTTCTGTTCCATTTTGGAGCCCTTGCACCCCTGCTCTGATACCCAGGTTTGGTAGATGGCTGGGATCCCTGTCCTTCTGTCCTGGTAGCAAAGGCCTGGGGTCACAATTTCCACTCTGGCAGAGCTCTGTTTGGTCCTCAGTGTTATGGTTTGTGTAGAGGTGTCCCTGCAAAGCCTCATGCAATCATGGGGTGGCTTCTGGAATTTGTAATGGATTATTGTGGATGTGGGTGCTGCACCTCTCCTGGGGAAGGTGATTTGCATTTCAGTGTAAGGTAGGAAGAGAAGTTAGCTGCTTGAGCTGCTAGTCCACTGCTGCCATGAAAGGGTGTTCTCTCTCATGTGCCTCTCTGCATTGGAGCCAGCCAAATATGGACTGAAACCTCCAGTAACTGTTAGCTAAATAAACCTTTCCTTCCCTCATTATGAAAGTTGGGTATTTGTCCTAGCAACGAGAGAAGAGTAATTAAGACAGCGAGGGAGGCCATTGCAGCACCCTAGAGCAACAGGATGATCACTGTCACCTCTAAGCTGTGCTCTCAGGGTTGGTGAAGGGGAACTCTGTGAGCTGCGAGGAGCTTATAGATGTGACCCACTTCTGCCCCTTGATACTGTAGGCTGCAGAGTTGATGGCAACATGGGTGCCCTCTGGGCCCAAGCAGGTAACAAGGACAGGTGTGTCACATGCTATAGGGTAGGGTGGGGGAAGCGTGCTGGGGGGCGGGGGCATGCCCTGCCTGCAATGGCAGCACCCACAGCACCTCCTAGAGGCTCCTATGGGACACACTGGGCCCTCCCTGGTCCTGGACCCCAGCAGCACTGAAGGCCTCACCATGACCTTTCTCCCCCAGTGAAGGGGAGTGGGATTTCTACTGGTGTGACGTCAGCTGGCTCCGGGAGAACTTTGACCACATCTACATGGACGATCACGTGCGCATCAGTCACTTCCGGAACCACTATGAGGTGAGCTGGGCCTGTGGCCTCATGTAATCGGGTGTGGTGAAGAGCAGGAGCTGGTGTGGGGGGCTCGAGGCCCAGGGTGGAAAAGCGTAAGGGATGTTGGGGTGTCTGCTAGGGTGGGGTGTCTGTGACCTAAGCACTTGATGAGCCAGTTGGTTTGAGGGTGCAAGGAGCTAAGGTCTGAGGTCTAAGGATAGAAATTTGAGATCATAGGCTTGAAGGAATAGTCTAGTTTGAGGGTGCAAGCTCCAGAAGAGGAGGTTGTTATGGGGATTAAGCAGAGAAGTTTGGGGATTAGACAGAAAAGAAGTCTTGGAGGAGACAGACCACAAAGACAGGCCTGGAGAAGTCATTAGTGGAGATATCAAAAGGTTAGAACAGCTTAGTGCTTAAAACTAGGGGCTTAGGAGTCAGACAGAACTGGTCAGAGCCCAGATGTGCTGCCAGGTAGGTGGACAGCCCTGGGCAGCTACTTACCCTGGCTAAGCCTCAGTTTCCCTGCTTTCCCTGTGAACTGGAGGCAATCACAGATTGCAGCAGAATGGGGGACAGTGAAGGAGCTGGTGGGACAGGGCTCCAGGGGGCACAGGAAGCTAAAGACCTGCTGCCTTCCTGGCTGTCCAGCTGACCCGCAAGAACTACATGGTGAAGAACCTGAAGAGGTTCCGGAGACAGCTGGAGCGCGAGGCGGGAAAGCTGGAGGCAGCCAAGTGCGACTTCTTTCCCAAGACCTTTGAGATGCCCTGCGAGTACCACCTGTTTGTGGAGGAGTTCCGCAAGCACCCGGGGATCACCTGGATCATGAAGCCTGTGAGTGACCATTCAGGGCCTGGGGCAGGGGGACAGCAGGGGTCCTGTGGAGTCCAGGGCCCCAGAGCAGTGATGGCCTGGAGCACCTTGGAACACCTCTGCTCCCTTCCCTGCAGTGCTCGGACCCAGAAGCTGCCCGCTGCACACAACAGGTGTTCAGGGAATGTTAACAGTAGGCCTAGCGGTGGTCAGGATGCCAGGTCAGGGCATGCAGAGCTCCTTGCCTGATGAGCAAGGAGACAGCAGCCAGGCCAGGCCAAGTGTTTGTTACACGACTGTCCCTGGGAGTGTCATAGCTCCATTTCAAAGATGAATTACTCAGAGCCCTGTGTTCTCAAGTATCCCACAGGTGCTGGGACCAAGGCTGGGGTCACAGCTCCCAGCAAGTCAAACATTGTCTCTGCCCTGCTCAAGTGCAGACAGTAAGCCAACCGAGGATGCCAACCGAGGATGTGTGTGTGGTCACAGTTGTGCCAAGTGTCAGTAAGAAGAATGGTGTCAGGAGAGGGTATAGCAGCAGGAGTCTCCCCACCTCAGCAGGCTCCTCAGGAGGAGTGAGAGATGGGGCTCATACACACCATCCCACATCTTAGCTGTGTGACGTCAGGCAGGTACCTCAACTGCTCTATGTCGCAGCTTCCGACACACAAGGTGAGAATAGCTATGGTAGCTACTGTAGAGTGATGTTGTGTTCCTAAACAAACAAGTTAGCACAACTAATGCACCTAAGGACTCTGTAAATAGTAGTCATGAGTAAAAGAATTAGTAGTCATCTTTTTTTTTTTTTTTTTTGTCTTTTTTGAGACAGGGTCTCACTATGCAGTTCAGGATGGCCTTGAGCTCACTTTTGTAGCCCAGGCTGGTCTCGAATTTACACTGATCCTCCTGCCTCAGCCTCCCAAGTGCTGGGATTATAAGCGTGTGCCACCAAGAATTAGTAGTAATCTTTGACCTGAGGGATGCCTAGGGGCCAGGCTGGTCAGAGAAATAGCACTCCAGGCAGGCAGAGGGAACTGCATGCCCTGAGGCCTTGCCCTGGCAGCAGCCTCCAAAGGGAGACGTGAGGTGGGAGTCGGCCAGTGAGTGGCTCAGGCCTTCCCAGTGTCAGGGCTACCCTCACCTCACAGCCACTGTGGTTCTGGACCCAGATGGTGCCAGACCTGGGAAGGGGTTGGGGTGTGCCGAGAGCAGCCCTAACTTATGGAGCCCCGTGTTGGTTGATGCTGATTAAGCAGTTAGCTCAGTGTTTGGGAGGTAAGAGAAAGCAGCACAAGAGACGCTTCCACAGGATCAAGCCAAGATCACGGCCTTCTTGGGCGCTCTCCTCCGTTACTGGCAGGTGCTGTGAGGTCTCTGGCTGGCAGCAAGGATTAGGATGAGTTCTGTGACTCGAGGGGTGGATTCCAGCCTGGCATTATCCTCCCAGACAAATGATCATCCGTGCTAATTGCGAATGAGCAATTGCACATTAAGCTGATTCCTCTCCCAGCCCAGGGCCTTTGTTAGCAGCAGATGCGGCGACAGCTGTAATTAAGAGGAGGAATCTTGGCTGTATGCGTCTGTGTGCCCCCGCGTATCCCCTCCCCTGAACAGCTGAGGCACCCTGCATGGAGAGCAAGTGTTTCTACTCTGCATGGACCCAGTTCTCATTCTGTGTCCACCATTTACGCGCTGTGTGACCCTGAGCAGGTTTCTGGGCCTCTCTCTCTTCCTGGGATTGACAGACCCCCACTGTGGGGTGGGGAGCAAAGGTAGTGAAGTGGTGCATGCTACAAGCACAGAGCACACCCATCATGCCACGGGCTTGGCATGAGGTGCCCAATACTTGACTGTTTTTCCATGTTATTTCCAAGAGCCCAGGAAACAACCCTTCTCCCACCTGTCCCTGGGAAGCACGAAGTCAGTGTTTCTTGAACTTAAATGTGGCCATGCACCAACTAGGGATCTGATTACAAGGCAGAGCCCAACTCTGCAGCCCTGGGCAGGCCTGAGTGGCTGCAGTTCTAACTTCTAACTCCCAAACCAGATGCCATTGCCACTGGTCCCCAGATGGATGGCACTTGGAGTGGGGAGCTCCAAAACCTGAGGTTCCCCAGCCTGGGCCCAGCCAGCTCACCTGGCCTGTGATTGTGTTCTTCTGAGCAGTTCCCAGGGCTCTCCATGGAAACCCCAGCCCAGAGCATGGGCGTTTAAGGACTCGGCTCATGCAGTATTGTGGGGACAGCAGGTCAGAACTTGGCAGGCCAGGCCAGGCCAGGGCATTGGAAATGCAGATGCGATTTGTATGTCACAGTCCTAGGGCAGAATTGCTTCTCCTCATCCTCCTTGTCCTTGTCCTTCTCCTCCTCGTCTTCTTTCTTTCTTCTTTAGTACTTTTAGTACTAGGGATTGAACTCAGGGCTTTCACACTGAAGTATATCCTCAGTCCTTTTTTATTTTGAGACGGTCTTCATAAA
>PVKN010029898.1:0-12869 GCA_004027915.1 Capromys pilorides
TGGATTATGATTCAACAAAGTTAAATGGAATTTTTACCCAACTGGCTGATATATTTAATCAAAATATCACCAGAAGTTTGGGTAGATAAGAGCAGTCAATTATAAAATTTATATGGAAAATTTTAAAAACTAGAATAATCAAATAGTTTTTCAGTAATCAGCTGGTAGACTCAACTTAATTTAAAGATTTACCTTAAAGCTATAGTAATCAAGACCATGTGACACTGAGGAAGAAAGATGTTGCAGATTGGAAAATTGAATAGAGCTTCTAGAAATACATAATTATACTCAGCTGACTTTGAGAAAGAGGCAAAGACAATCAAAGAAGAAAGGATAGTTTTCCCAATAGGAACAACTGAGCTGAACGAACAGCTGAGCATCCTATCTGAAGAGTGAACAAGGACCTAAACCTCACTGTATACAAAATTAATTCAAAGTGAATCATGTATCTAAAAATAAAAGATACAAGTATAAAAATTTTAACAGAAAAAAAAAACTTCCTGCTGTGGAGTTTGATAAAGAGGTCTTAGACATGAAACCAAAAGCACAAGAAATAAAAAAAAATAATTGATAAATTGAAATTCATTAAAATGGATACATTTGTTGTAAGAAAAACTCAAGAAACTGGAAAGAAAAGCTATATTCTGAAGGAAAATATTTGAAAATCATATATCTGATGGTCAATATCCAGTGTACATAAAGAATTTTCAAAACTCAATAGTCAGGCAACAAACAATCCAATTTGTAAAATGGACAAAGATTTGAATGGCATCTTATTAAAGAGAATATAAGGGAGGCAAATAAGCACATGAAAACATACCCTCATTGTGATTGTCCACTAAGGAAATCTAATCTAACAACATGACAGGACAATGCTATGTACCTATTAGGATGAGGAAACTAGAGAACATTGTCATGGCCCAGTGTTGGTGAGATTGTGTACAAATTGGAACATTCATGCATTGTTAGTAAGAATATGAAATGATACAACTCTTGTAGTTTCTGAAAAAGTCAAGCAAATACCATATGATTGTGATTTAGCTATTCTCTTCTAGGTACTGTATTTACTAGGAGAAGTCAAATCTCATTTGTACGCAAAACCTGTGTGTGTTTATAGCAGGTCCTTTAAAATCACCTAAAACTTACAAATGAATAGATAAAAATCCTGGTGTGTGCATGCAATAGGCTACTATTCAGCTATAGAAAAGAATGAACTACTGACACAATTTAGACTAATCTGAAAGGTGTTATGTCAAATGAAAGAGTCATTCCCAAAAGTTAGCACATTTTGTAGTGGTTTTAGTGCATTTAAAGTTCTCTGCATGACATTTTGAAAAGGTAAAACCATCGTGGTGAAAAATAGAGCTGTGGTTTCCAGGAGTCTTGAGGGTAGAACATATGGTTATAAAGCTGTAGTAAGCTAGGACTATCTTCCTGCAGGCTTACCTCTTTTTAAGTTTTGGTGTAGGGAAGTGTTGATAAAACATCTCAGAAGCCTCTTTGAGATTACAGAACAAGGTTTTCTTTTAGAATGTTAAATATTCTCATTTTAAAAAGTCTATGTTAATAACCATCTCTAAGAGTAGCTGATAGCATGTGCACAAAAAAATCAGTTCCAAATTGATAAAGCTAGTTTATCCGTGTGAAAACTATAAATAGATGGTTATGATCCACTTTTCACAGTTTTGGCTGTGAAGTTCATTGGAGATCTGATCATTCTGGGCCTGACTTTTTCTCTGTCCAAAACCATTTTCAAAATTCTGGAGATAATCATTTAACTGCTTCAGGAAACAGTCTGGGAAAGAGAGAATATTGTAATCTCTCTTATTACTTTTCCTGTAACAGAAATCTTGGGCCTTTCCATGACATTTAATCACAAATTCTCTTCTGCCTTGTCTGGAAATCAAAGTGACAGGTTTCTCCCGCACTTTATTTATATAGACACATAGTGGAGCAAGCAAGCTAGAGGTTTGGACAAATACATCTTAAACACCAGGTCAACACATGTTGTAGATTTTCTTGCCTAGTACAGGCGTGCAGCCTTGGTTTTTCAGGAGGGCCCTGAGATCTCTGACCTCTTGCTTAGGAACAGAAGATACTAGTCTCAGTTGGGGCATCACAGGTGTTTCCCATGAAAGGGGTGCTTCTCTGGCTGCCCCCATCTGTTAGTCTGTCCTGTGGGTGCCCCCTGGTGGTCAGTTCCATTGAGTGGCTCTCTGTGCCTTGCATACAGGAGCTCCCTGATTGCCCAGAATGCCCTCTATAAAATAAAGAAACATCCTGAAGTCTTTCTTGGGAGCAGCAATAAAGACCGATGACTACCAAGTGGAGAAGCTACAAAAAATAGAGTATTGTCTGGCTAAATTATATTAAAAATGGGATGATGGGAGTCCTTGCAGTATTTTTTCAGCTGCATGAGCAAGACTGCCTGCTTGTGCTTTGATTTTCTCACCCAGAAAAAAACAACTTGTCTATTATCTAACAATGTTTTCAGTAGGTGTTTTCTGCAGTAGTGTTGGATGTCTAAAGGGCATTAATTCACTTTCTGTTGCTATAACAAAATACCTGAGGTTGTGTAAAGTTTATTTAACTCACTTTCTGGAGGTTCAAGAACATGGCACTAGCAACTGCTCAGCTCCTTGAGAGCCTCCTTGGCTGTGTCACAGCATAGCAAATGGCATCGTGAGAGGAGTGTGTGTGAGAGATTACTGTGACTGCCTGGTGAATCATATGTCAAGAAAGGAGCCAGAGGGTGGCTTCTTCCAAGGGAATTGTGGAACTTTCCTCCTCTCTGTTTGCTGACTGCCATGATGTCTTAGTTACTTTTTACTCATTGCTGGGACAAATACCTGACACCCAAAATGAAGGAAGGAAAGGTTTATTTAGCTCACATTTACTGGAAGTTTCAGTCCATACTCAGCTGGCTCCAAGGCAGAGAGGCATATGGCAGAGAGCAGCAGTTCATGGCAGCAGACGCAGCAGCAATATAGTGACAGAGGCAACAGAACAACCAGGGGAGCAGAGAGCAACAGCGTGAATCTGTCTCTCTGTCTCTATATTATATTCAGGCTCTCTGCCTCAGCCTATCTGCCTTAGGCTACACCCATAATCCCAGAAGGACTCAGACCCATAGTCCCATCAGTGCTAAAACACATAATCCCAATGGATCATGAGTCAAGTCTCAAACTGTAGAAGTCCCTACCCCATGATTGCATGAGGCTTTGGGGGGACAGCTAGACATAAACCATAACATTTCACCCCTGAACCCCCAAAGTCTCATGCACATCCCTTTGTGCAAAAGTCATTTTAGTCCATCTTGAAGAGTTGCCAAAGTCCAAACAGTTTCAGCACTACTGAAAAGTCCAAGTCCCAAGTCTCCAAGATCCAAGGCAAACTCCTCACTGAGAGCTTCTGTACAAAAGAAAAGTTAAACACATCCAACATTCAAAGGCATAAGATAAACATTACCATGCCAAACATTGCAAACAACAGGGTAATACAAAACACAGGGACCAACACAAGTCCAAAATCCAGCAGGGTAAACATTAAATCCCATAGTTCCAACTGAAACATCCAAAGCAGTCTGTGCTGAGTTGTGAGCTCCAAAGACCTTATACGGCTCCGCCCCTACAGCACTGTTGGTGGTAGTTTCCATGGCTTCTCTCTTCGGCCAGATTTGCTCCCTCTTTGTGGTTTCCCTTAGATGATCCACGTTTCTGGCTTTTCCAAACATCTGGGGTTTCCACTGAATAGGCTTCTCACTCTCTGCTTCACACACTGCCCTCTCAGGGGCACACTACCTGGCCACCCAGGCCTTCTTCTGAAATCGAGGTGGAAGCCTTCTTAATCTAATTGCATTCTGAGTATGCCTAAAACCAGTGTCACAGGGATGGTGGCAAGGTCTGCTGCCAGCTGGAGCAGTAGCCAGGCTTCCTTCTCTCTTGGTTGTAGGGGTGGAGTGCCTGGATTGATGAACACTCTGACCTTGATTCTGAAGAACAAATTCTCCATGCCGGTGCCATTTTGGAACCTGGTTTGGCTGCTGCCACCATTCTGGCACTTGGGTCTCTGTGGCTTTTTTCTCAAGGCAAAGCCTCTCTCCTTTGCAATTCTGGGGCTGCAAAGGGTGGAGAGCTGCCACCTCTTGTAATGCCCTCAGGCCACCCTTTTGATTTTGCTGGTTCCTTCCCAGAAATAGAGATACTCTCAGCTCCATCTTTGCAGTCCAAAGCTTTCCTGGTGTTTCCTTTCTGGCCAAGCTCATAACATTTTAAATCATCCTGCTTCGCTCTTTGCTCTTGATTTTCAACATAAATCTGGCTAAAAGCTATCAATAATAACCATGCCACTGCCACAATAGTTATATCTCTGGAAAGATTAATCAGCCCACCATGCTTAATCTCAGTCTTAGGCAAAATCTCTGGGCATGAGCGAAATTCTGACAGACTTTGAGCCAAGCCATAGCACAAATCTTCTGAAGTCCAGCACCCAGTGCTGTCCTTTTTCCCAGCAGAAACGTCCTCAACCTGGTCTTTCTGGTCTGAGTTCTGACCAGAATTTCACCTACAGAATGGCTGAAGCTTTTCCAGTGCTTCTTTTGTAGCCAACATCTCTGAACCTTTCCTATCTCTTCCAGTAAGCCATTCCCAAAAGCTTGTAATTCACATTGTCAGGTATAGCCATAGCAACAACCCCACTCCTGTGGTACCAAATTCTGTCTTAGTTACTTTTTACTCATTGCTGGGACAAATACCCAACACCCAAAATGAAAAAAGGAAAGGTTTATTTAGCTCACAGTTACTGGAGGTTTCAGTCCATACTTGGCTGGTTCCAAGGCAGAGAGGCACATGGCAGAGAGCAAGAGTTCATGACAGCAGAAAAGCAGCAATATGGTGACAGAGGCAACAGAACAACCAGGGGAACAGAGAGCAACAACGTGAGTCTGTCTCTCTGTCTCTCTTTATATTATATTCAGGCTCTCTGCCTCAGCCTATCTGCCTTAGGCTACACCCATAGTCCCAGCAGTAGTCAGACCCATAGTCCCATCAGTACTAAAAAACATAATCCCAATGGATCATGAGTCAAGTCTCAAGCTGTAGAAGTTCCCACCCCATGATTGCATGAGGCTTTGGGGGGACAACTAGACATAAACCATAACACATGATTTGAACAATTTTCTCTACCATGTGTCCCTATCATGACAAACTGTGCTGTCCAGGCCCAAAGTGGTGGGATCAACTGCTTTTGGTCTAAGACCTCCAAAACCATGAGCCAAAATAAACTTTTTCTCTTTTAATTTGATTCTCTCAGATAGCCTGTTACAATAACTGCCATAGCCGTTCTGAGGGCAATATCCTCAGTGACCTCTTCTTGGCCAGTTCAAGCCCACCACTCTGGGGAGTAAGCTGCCCTCTGGCATAGAACCTTTGGGGAGAAAGCACCTATAAAAAGCAATGAGAAGAGATTGTGTCTGGGAGGCTGAAGAGAATGTAGACTTTCCTAGGCCTCTCCATGCCCTCTGTCTTCCAGCCCTTCCTATCCATGCTAGTGCAAACTGCCCTCATATTTGAAACAGAAGATAGGGATTAAAGTATAATTAAAGCAAATCAAAACCTAATTCAGTTTTTTTCCAAAAGACTCACATCCAAACATGATTAAGACACACTAGTTTTCCATGAAATGTAAGAGTGTGGATTTAGATCCTAGGCCAATGCACCTTTGGATTCTGTCCAGCACTTTAAAGCTTCTCATGTCCTACAGCTCCTTCTTGCCTTGTTTGCCATGAGCCACTGTTATTTCTGGGAAGGTACCTCCCTCCTTTTGGACAGACCCCAGTCTGCTAGGCCCATCTCTTCGCTTCTGCTCTTTTCTTTAATGTGTCTCTCGTATTCTATGAATACCCCATGCCCATCCTCCCCACCATCTCCTCCTGTGGGGCGAGGACTACTGGGGGATTGTGGCTCTGTGTCCTGTCCCTTGTCTGCTCCAAGCTGATGCCCCCTGCCTTCCTGATGTCCTTTTCTTTCTCCAAATTGTCCTGCCCTGACACCCAGCAGGTGAAGGAAATGCCTGTGACAGGGGCTGTGTGCCTTCCATCTGGGGGCTCCATTGGTCTCAGGGGAAAGGCAGGTAGTGGGGAAAGCTACACAGTGAACCGCAAATGATAATGCTTTCCCAAGAGCGAAAAGAAGCCAGGCAGCACTGTGGCACTTCCTGCCTTGCTGTGTCCAATGTTGTCTCTTCCTACCAGAACCCTGGGGACTCTTTTCATCCCAGGGTTTTGTTCCAGATGGAATGTTAAGATGGTTCAGATGCTGAGAGACAGGTCAGGGGCTGGGGGTGGGAGAGGTGTGAGCTTGTCCAGATCTGTGGCTTTGCCAGGACTGTTTTTAAGTTGACACAGTGCTAAATAAAAAAAAATCCCCTTCTTTTGATCTCAGGGACTTCCTGGGTAGACTGTCTGATTAGATAAAGATCACGTACATCTCCCCACCCCCATCCCTTAGGAAGTAATCTAAACTGTGCAGCCAGTCCTTACCCCACATCCCGTCTCCCTGGCCCAGACTGCCTCTCTTGGCTTACTGGGTCCCTGCCTAGGTCTTGAGGTTTTTTCTTTCTGTTTCAGCAGGGGAGAAAAGCCTGAGAAACTAGGGCACATCTTCCTCTTTGAATTCTTCTTTAGTTGTTTAGAAACAAAGCACTAGCTTTGTTTGAGAGCCTCATATGGACCTCGTCTGGTCGTGGGCATCAAAGGGGATTGATCTGTTTGCAACATGGTCAGCTGTGGGGATGCTGTGAAGCAAGTGAGTTGGCAGGTGGAGGGGTTTGGAGCAGGAGCCTCAAGCCATGCTTGCCGTGGGCTCATCAGCCAGGCAAAGGGGGTGGCGGGAGGGGTTCCCTCTTTTCTTGGAGCAGCCTGTGTGTCTTTACACAGCAGCCAGCTGCCTTTCAGGGCTGCAGACTGATGGATTTTCAAGAGTGGGATAGTTCGAAAACTTGCTGAAACCCAGAGTTGCTAAAACAAAAACCTTCCCATCTAGGCCACCAGTGTTCAGCTCTGTTGAGGAAGAGCATCTCTTTATGAGCAAAGAAGAAATGACTTTGCCAAAATGTACTTGTGCCTTGAGCATTTTTTTAAATTTAGCACACTGGCGCAATCCTGCTCCAAGAGACACATATCCACAGGTTGCTTAACTGAAATGTTAAGGCGTTAACCCTTGGACAATTCATCTAAGAGCTTACCAACCCTATTTTCCTACTGGCAGCACTAAAGCACAGAGAATGTCAGTTCCTGGCTGGAGGTCCCTTGAGGCCAATTAGAGTCAGATTCTGCTGCCTTGACTTCCCTCCACACTCACTTAGAAATTCACTAAGAAAATGCACACAGAAGGAAAAGATATGAATTCAATATTTTAAAAATGTTGGCAGACATGTGAAAGCTGTCCCATACACGTGTGGGGCAGTGGAAGGCAGCAGTCCCTCCATCAGTTGTGTGATTTTCCTCCAGCTGCTGGTGCAGGCCAAGCTCTAGGCTAGGTGCTGGGCACCCAGCTGGCAACCGAACATTGAGTTGCTATGCCGGGGTCCTGGAACTTCACAGAGCAGTTCTCCCCTGGGCCCAAGGAGCAACCACAATCACCAGAGCATGAGAGCTCACTGGGGTGATGCAGTGGGCTTTTGCCCTGGAAACTTGACTTGGAAACTTTGACTCTGAGTCAAAGTCAAGATTCGTGTGCCTTAGGTCCTAGCAGAAGAAACTGCTGAGTTTTGCTCCAGTATTTTTTTTTATTAGTTACAGAATCCCTCCACCCCCTGCCCAGGACATGTGGCTACTCTAGACAAAGACAGTTTTCCTCATTGTTTTTAGCAAATAGTTTTGCTCATATGACAACATTCTGCTTTTGATAGGCTGTGTTATGGTTTGTGTTTAGATGTCCCCGGAAGCTTCATGTAGTCATGGGTCGGGATTCTAGAGCTTTTGATTGATCTGTGGTCCGTGCTAGGATTATGGGTGTGAGTGTTGCAGGCAGCCTGCATACAGTGTGAGGGGCGGAAAGACACTTGCTCCAGCTCTCTCCTCCCTTTTTGCTGTCTCTGCTGCCCTGAACTGTTGACCCTCACCAGGCCATTCTGCCTTGGAGCCAGCCGATTGTGGACTAAAATCTCCACAAATGTGAGATAAATAAACCTTTCCTTCTTTAATTTGGGGTGTTGGGTATTTTGTCTAAGCAATGAGAGACAAGTAACCAAAACTATAAGAAAAATTACCTCAACTTCAGAGAAGTCCTTTTCCACTCCTTCCTCTTGTTTGCTGGCTGGAATGTGTATGTGACGGTTGGAACATGGGCAATCATTTTAGACCACAAAAGAGAAATGTGGAGCAGTGTAGAAGGAACTCTCAGGCTCCAGATTTCTTTTTCATGAAGGAGCAACAGACTTCTATCTTATTTACACTATGGTTACCTTTTTTCCCCCTCCCTTACAGTAAGACAAACTAACTCTATATGACAACCATATTTAATAATGGTTGACATGGTTTTATTAATTTTTCTAATTTCCTTTCTCTTTCAATAAACCAGAGCCCAGTTCTCTCATTTCCAGGCTTGGCCTCTGCTATTATGGCTCATCTGTGAGTCCTGCCCTTCAGTTTGTGCTCCGGACAGGGCAGATGCTGTTTGGCTGACAGGAGCCTGCCCAGGCACAGTGCTGGCAACCACAGCTCTGCAGAGGATGTCTGAGTGCCACTCAGGAGGTGGGGCTGCCTTCAATGATCTCAGATTCTCCCCCTCTCCTTGGACTGAGACTCAGTTTTTGGGAACAGCCACCCTGTACCCTCAGCCTGGGCCCTGGAAGAGTGCACATGTGAGGCCCTTGCTGGAAGACCATTGTTTGTGGTCACTTCTGACAGAAGGGGCACTGGGGTCCCTTTCTCCACAGCTTTGTCTGCTGTCTGGATGCATGCTGGGTACACTATTTGTCCTCAGCCCTCAGCCCTCAGCTCTACATAGCTGCCTGTGCTTTCTGGCCCTTATGTGGTACCACAGGTCCTGGTCACCGCCTGCTCGCTAGACGAGTCTTGTGAGTCTCCAAGGAACCACAGCTATTCAAATGGCCTGTGGCCAGCAGTCAGACTCCAGGGGCAGCCATAGGCCAGGCCCCCTGCTAGCAACTAGCTCACCTAGGGGTGTGTGTGTGTGTGTGTGTGTGTTGAGAAAGGAGTTAATTTGTAATGATCCTGAAGTAGATAAAATTTCCCTGTTGCCCAATATAACTCTATCTTTATGCATCACAGTAAACTTAGTATTCTGAACCATAATCCTTTTTCCCCTCACAAATAAATACAAGAGAATGTGGGATATATTTTTCCAGTCACTATTTTGCCTTGCCTTTTTAACTTTTCGTTCTCTCTTTTCTTTGATCTACAGTGTACCTGGTGCTTCTCTCGTGCTCTGTGGCGAGTACTCTCTGTCAGGACTGAGTCAGGATCCTTCCTTGCCCCTGGGCCTCTGTGAAACCAGCCCTCAGTCCCTGTGTGTGGAGCTCTCTCTCCTGCAGCCTCCAGTTTCTCATGTGGAGCAGACACAAGTGGGGCACTGGTCATAAAACATCAGACACTGTCTCTAATTTGAGCTCATAGTCTAGTTGTCTGTTCTTCTGCAGTTAGGGATTTTCTCCTAACATTCGCTTTTTTAAAAAAAGGACCTTATTTTTAGAGCAGTTTAGGATCACAACGAAGTTGCATAAAAGGTACAGGGCTTTCCCCTTAGATGCCCTGCTCATATACACACAGACATGCCCAGCAGCATGGGACATTTACTGCAATCAAGGAACCGCAGGCACATCATTGCTCAGAGCCCGCAGTATTCATGGGGATCTCTCTTCATGCCACACCTCCTCTGAATGCAGACAGAGGCACAACTGTAGCATCATAAAGAGTAGTATCATTGTCCTAGACATCTTCAGAGCTTTACTTATTCATCCTTCTTCCCCTTGGCAACCACTGAGCTTTTTACTGTTTCCATATTTTTGTCTTTTCCAGACATAAGTATGTAGACTTTTCAGATTAGCTTCTTTCATGTGGTAATAGACATTGATGTTTCCTCTGTGTCTTTTGATGGTTTGACAACTCATTTCTTTTTAGTGCTTATCTTAGTTCATTTTCTGGTGCTATAATAAAATACCTGGGACCAGGTAATTTATAAAGAACAGAGGTTTATGCAGCTCATAGTTCTTGAGGCTGGGATGTCCAAAGTATATTGAAAGCATCTGTTCAGCATTTGATGGTTGGCCTTTTGTTGCATCAGAGTGTAGGAGAGGGCATCACAGACTGAGACAAAGCAAATTTTCTAGAGAGAGCTTGTTTTCCTGACTAGATCACTCTTGTGAGGATCCTTTCATTCATCAATCCATTCACATTCATTCATGAGTGAAAGATTTCATTCATCAAGAATGAAGCTCTTAGAGAAAGATCTTCTCCAAGAGAGTTCACCTCCAAATACCATTAACATGTAACTTTCAAAGCTACATTTCCAACACATGAATGTAGGGGACACATTCAAACCATAGCAGTGCTGAGTAGTATTTCTTTGGATGGACGTGGTTTATCCATCTACTTACTGAAAGACATCTTATTAGCTTCCAAGTTTGGGTATTATTGAATAAAGCTACTATAAACATCTGTGTACGTGTCTTTGTGTGGACATAAGTTTTCAACTCCTTTGTAGCAGACATAAGTTTTTAATTCTAATGAACCTCAACTATTAATTCATTCTTTCATGGATTGTGCCTCTGTTGCATCTAAAAAATCATTGCCAAACTCAAGGCCATGTAGATTGTCTCCAGAGGTGGCTTCTAGAAATTATGTAGTTTTGTATTTAACAATGATACATTTTGAGTTTTTTTTTCTGTTGTGTGTGTGTGTGTGCATGGAAAATATATAAGGTCTGTGTCTATATTCTTTTTTTGCCTGTGAATGCTCAGTTGTTCCGGCTTTCAGTTAGAAAGACTATTTTTCTCCATTGTATTATATTTGTAAAAACATCACTTAATTAGCCTTGTGTGGACCTATTTTTAAGATGTCTCTTCTGTTTCATTGATCTGTTTGTCTATTCTTCACAAACTGTACTGCTTTGATGTGTAAGCTTCACAGTAAACCTGGAAGTAGGGTAAGGTCAGTTCTCCATTTTGTTCTTCTCCGTTAATACTGTGTTGGTGATTGTGGTTCTTCTGCCTCCCCGCATAAACTTCAGAATTGCTATGCCAATATACACAACATATGCAAAATAACTGGTGGCACTTTGATTACAATTATATAAAGCCTGTAAATCAAGTTGGGAATAACTGACGTCTTCCATCTTTACAAAGTTAAGCCTTCCAAGCATGGTGTAGTGGATTGCTAACTTGAGGTCAACTTCTTACACCCAGCTGAACTGAACTAGCATGGTGCTGGGTGTGGGAGGCCCACCTGAGGACTGTTGCCAGCAGCATAGGAGGCAGAATGGGAGAAGCTGTTGAGATGCTGTTAGGGATGCTTTTTGGAGAAGCTGTTTGGAGAAGCTATTGGAAGTTGTTGGTTCTCCTAGGCTACCTTAGCGACCTTGTCATACTGGTTTTCCTGATCAACTTAGCTGTTTTTATCACTGGAGGATCTCAAGAACTTTGTTGTTGCCAAGAATGGCTAAAGTTCATTTTGGGGGAGCTCTGGTCTTCATTTCGAGCATTGATTCCTGGCTCTGGAAGGGAAGATGGTGCAGGAGCTTGCCATGTTGGCTTTCCTGATGGGAGCTTGAATTTTCTTACCTTAGGAGAAGCTTGGGACCTCACTGTTGCTAAGGATGGCTGTAGCACCTTTGGGAGCACTCTGGTGCTTCTCTTGAGCATTGCTTCCTGGCTCTAATTCTGATCCCTCAGCCTGCTGACATAGATTCTTCATTCCATTGGCATAGACTTCCTAACTTGCACCACTGACCTTTGGGCCCTTCCAGAACAGATCTGTGAAGTGGGCTTACATGAGAATTTGTTGTGGGCTCTAGGCCTCCAGCTGGACTTGTGGAAGGCTTTGTTATGAGCTCTGGTTTTCAATTGGACTTATGCAGGATATTAAGATCCAGGTCTTCAGCTGGATTCTTTGGTCTTTTAGTGTGGACAGATTTCCTACAATTGTTGTATATGATTCTTTGGATGATTCCTTATAAAATAGTATTATAAAATGTGTCCTAGGGCTTGGGGAGATGACTTTGTGGTCTAAGCACCTGCCTGGCAAGTGCAAGAATCTGGGTTCAATCCCCAGTACCACATGCAGTGCCAGCCCCAAACACCAAGCCAGCCACCTAAACCAGGCACTGTGGCACATGCCTATAATCCCCTGCTGGAGAGGCTGAGACAAGAGGATTACCAGGAGTCCAAGCTGCATAGCAAGACCCTGTACCAAATAAATGAATAAAAGATTAAACAAACAAAAAATGTGCCTTGTATTATTTTGTTCTCCTTGCAAAAACTGCAAACCATGAGACACAGAAAATCTGTCCACTTTTTTTAAAAGAAATTATTATATCAAACTTTTATACTTGTCCTCATATAGATCTTATACATATTTTATTAGATTTCTACCTAAGTATTTCATTTTCTGGGAGAGTGTTAGTATAAATAGTATTCTGTTTTCAATTTAAAATCCCATTTGTTCATTACTGGTATATATCAATTTTTGTGTGCCAACCTGGCATCTTACAGCCTTGCTAAAATCATGTCAGTTGTTTCAGATGCTTTTCACAGGCAATGTGTCAATTGTGAACAGAAACAGTTTATTTTATTCCTTGTCAATTTATACACATCTTATTTCCTTTTCTTGCCTTACTGCAGTGACTAGGACA
>PVKN010029899.1:0-12876 GCA_004027915.1 Capromys pilorides
TGCCAACTTAAGTTGTTAACCCTCCAGAAGAGAAGCTTAATGATATTATTCTCTATAACATAGGCACTTGAGCTTAACATCACTGTCTTTCTGAATATCAAACGCCTTAGACATAACATGAAACAGATATTTTTCATCAATTCTTGATATTCTAAACTTTAAATCCCTATAGAATGTGAAAAAACAATTGTACATTGTTATACAGAGATTTAGGAACTTAACTATTTACAAAATTTCAGTGGTACATTTCTATGGCTTTTTTTTCCTTGTCTTGTATTCTCTTTTATTACCTTTTTCCTTTCTTTCTTTTATTTTATTTTTAAACAAACATTTACTTGAGAGTATAGCAATAATTGATATGACATTAGAAGCAGTACACATTTAGGGGACAAGAGTGATAGGTATTCCAAGCATGGTTTTAGTATTACACATTGCTTTTCTCAGCATATTTGTTTAGTTCACAGATATCAGTATATGTAGTTAGTCAAGGTGGAAATTCTACCAATTACCTGCTAGTTTCAAAAATCTATTGGAGATTTTTGGGATTTTTTATACACATTTTTTTGTATATAGATTCTTGGTTTTTCCCCTACCATGTTTCCTAGTTTTACTCCTAGCTCTCTCTTCATTGTTTGATCCTTAAATTCTCACTTTCTATTAAACTATGTTATACCTTTCACATTTTTATTTCTTCTTTTCAGCTTTTAGATTAGGAAGACTATGATATTTTTACATGTAGGTCTGGTTTATTTCACCTATGAGTGTATGTTCAAGATACATCCACTTATATATGAAGGCTTAGAGTTTATCATTCTTTATAGTTGAGTAATACTCCATTGTATAAAAACACCACATCTTCAACCATTCTTCAGATGATGGGCATTTTGGTTGTTTCCAAGATTTGACTATCACAAATTGTGCTGCTATAAACATAGGTGCACAAAAATCTCTATGGTATGATGTTTTCAGTTCTTCTGGGAAAATTCCCAGTAGGGGGCTAGCTGGGTTGAATGGAATTTCCAGTTCTTATTTTTTAAGGAGTCTCCACACTGATTGCCATAATGGTTACACCTGTCTATGTTCCATAAACACATCTCAAATACCTCTCTTTTCCTGAGGTTCCAGGTTGTCAGCACTGTGGAGACTCTCAGCAGAAGCCCGCGCATCCCACTTCACCAAGTTGCTCCTGAAGTCCCTCGCTTCTTATCCTGGAGAATTCCACAGGCTGAGCCTCCTGCTATGTGAATATCCACATGTACAGTGTAGACAAAAGATGCATATAAAAATCAATCTTTCTGCCTCTTTCCTGCCCCCTCCCTCTCCCTCCCACATCCCCCTAGCTAGGAAAGAGAATGACAAACTCACGACCTTGCACTTGCCAGGCAAGTGCTGTGCCACAGCTAAATCCCTGGCCCTATGCTGATTGTAAACTTGGTTGCCAGTATCATGCGGCCCAAATTTACAATGTGGATCTTTTCTTTTTGTCCTTTCATTTTTTCTGTATATCTGGTACTGGGGCTTGTATCCAGGCCCTTTGCTCCGAGCTACATCCCCACTGTTTTATTTATTTTGAGTCAAGTTCTCACTGAGTTTCCCAGGCTGGGCTGAAACTTGTGATCCAGGTACTGTCTCAGCCTCCCAGGATGTAGGGAGTGCAGCCATGAGCTATCTACCCCACCAGGCTTGTACTTTGAACTATATTTTCCTCTTTTGACTATTGCTCAGTTCTAGTTTTTTTTAAAAAAAAAAAAAACTTTATTTATGTATGTATGTATGTATGTATGTATTTATTTATTTATTTATTTATTTATTTATTTATTTATTTATTTATGGTCTGGCCAACTCAGTCTTCTCTGTGGGTGGAGCTGGCACAGCATGTGGTGCCGGGGATCAAACTGCAGGAACCGAAGTGGTTCCTAAGCTTGCCTAAGCAGGTGCTTTAGACCGCTGAGCTATCTCGCCAGCCCTCAGTTCTATTTTTCTTCATGTTCAAATAACATGAAGAAGTTTTTCTGTTTTTCAAAGAATGAAACTTCTGATCACTGCGGCCATGGGTGGGAGGAAAGAGGCTTGAAGCGTAGAAGCCTCCTTTCCGTCTCCCATTGCACGATGCTTTACTTCATTCATAGCTGAAGACAACCACTAAATGATGAGCTGAACTCACCTATGTAGACATAGGAGTGTGGACAAGGTTAAGAAACATGATACAGAGGTGGCCCTGATTTTTTAACTCAGGTTCAGCACACAGCCATAGCTGGGCTCTCAAAAGATACAATAAATTTACAAAATCAGGGGTCACGTAGAGGAGGAAAAGTAATTTTCTCTCTTGACCCTTCGCCATTTTTTTTTGTTCAGAGTCTCACTATGCAGCTCCACCTCATAGTGATCCTCCTGTTTTCAGCCTCCTCAGTGCTGGGATAACAGGCGCATGCCACCACGCCCAGACTCCATCATTGGCTTAGCATGCCCGATGGTGGGGCCTGTGCAACACTTGGTGCCAGGGTTCAAATCCCGGTTCTTGTACTTGCCTAAATAGGCTCTTAGTCTGCTGAGCTCTCTCACCAGCCCTCCCTTCACCATTCTTAACTGGGACTTCCTGGGCAAGAGAAAACAAACCAAAGTTTATTAACATGTACACTTCCTGAGTATATGGGAGAAAACAAGGAGAAATGAATAAATCTCTAGAATAAATCTCAAGAGAAATGTTTAAACCATAGACTTAAAAACCACACCTTTGTGAAACAAAGAAGAACATGAGGACAGGTCCAGCTGGGACAGGAGGCTGGGAAAAGCCCTGTAAAATACAAGTCAGGTTTGTCATACAAATTTAATTCATGCCTTCTCCATTATTTCACTTTTAGCTGGGAGTGGTAGTGCAAACTTATAACCCCAGCACTCTGGGAGGCTGAGATGGGTCAATCTCAAGTTCAGGCCCAGTTAGGGCAACTTAGAAACTTAAAGAGAGCCTATCTCACAATTAAAAAAAAAAAAAAAGGCTGAGATTGTATTTCAGTGCTAAAACTCCCGGTTTAGGATTCAATCTCCAGTACCTGAATTAAATAAATGAATTTAATTAATTTTTTTAAAAAGAGCAATAATAGTTCTCATTCTCTTCAGGTACAGAAGGAGAGAGCCTTACAAGAGGAGTTTTCTTTCACAGATGTAAATTTCTCTTCTGATGCTCAGCTTTGTAGAGCACTCCAGAGTCTGCAATTTTTCAAAGTAACCAGCTCAAGATATTGCATATGCTAAAGAGTGCATTTTGGGGTGGTTTGTTCTGGTCTCTATAAGTCTGATTTGGGAGTGGGTGTGCCCTAAACCCTGGCAGCCACCTCTTCTTCTGCCTTCTCAGCCAGTCCCACTGGCTCCTATGCCATGCTCTGACTCCTGTCCTAGCTGTCCAGGCCTGCAGCCCCTTCGAGGTTATCACCCCTTCTCGATAAGAATGTTTCATTGTTAAATGCTGCTCTGTGCACTATCTAGATAATCTGATTAAATGAATTCATTCATAGTAACTTATGGGGATGCTTCACTATGCCAGGAAGTATTTGTATTTTTCCAGAGATGTTCATAAGTAGACATGGCCCTTGGGCTCGGAGGATGTACCCAGGGACCTTGCAATGGCTTGAGTGACAACTTTTCACCCCTTACCGTTCCCATCACTGAGTCAGTAGCTATATGTCAAGGGTTCTCTGCATGCTGGGCTTGTCCTAGGCACAGGAGAGGCAAGGGGCCCAGAGCCCGCCCTGGAGAAGCCTGTGCTCTGTACTCTGGGTGGAAGACAGATCAGTACATAGCAGATTGATAGTGTTAGCTTCTGCTAAGTCTGAGAGAGGAGATGAAGCAGGGCCAGGTGGGGTGGAAGGAATGAAGACAGGGTGGCATTTAGCCACCAGACGGAAGGTGCCTCCTGGGGAGCTGCCACCTGTAAGATGGACACGATGCACTGACTAGGGCCATTGTGAGGAGAATAGATACAGGAGAAGGAAAGTCGCAGCCTGCTAGATAGTGAAATGCCGAGCTTGTGTTCTCTAAAACTGAAGAATGAATTCAAGGCACAATGGAGGTGAAGAGTAGGAAGAATTTACTGGCTGGAGGAAGGGCTTCTGGCTAAGAGAAAAAGTGGGATGTCCACTGATACCACTTCTCAAGGATATTTTTTTCTCTTTTTGATTTTAAAGAGATTAAAAGATAACCATAACAAACCGAGTTTCAAAACAGGTAAGTAAGACAGCTATAATGGTTGATACATGGCATATTGCTGTCCTCCTAGTAGCTACTCAGGATAGAAGATACAGGCATGATATCTTATCTGGACAATGTTGGCATAAAATGTTCTTCTTGACAAACTAAAAGAAACTTGCTGTGTAATTATCTTAACTACCTTATATATACATGTGTTTTTTCCTTTCTTTATTCCTTTGTGGATTGGGAAGAAACTGTTCAAAAGAGTGTTTTATTGAGCAAAGCCACAAGGTGGGGCAGGTTTAAGGCTTGACGTAACTCTAGTCAACTCGTAAGATGGCAAGTATAGTTACTTAGGTAATTGGGAAGTCACAAGGTATGTGTGAAGTAGGACAAAGCTATGGAGAACCAATAAGATTACACCAAGTAGAGTCACTTAGGTAATACTGATTAAATGGGGATCAAATGGAGAAGCAAGTCATAAAGCAACTGCACATGAGACAGACAAGAACTTTCCTGGAAGGGGTGGGTGAAGGCGGTTTGGTCCTCCACCCCAAGGTGAATGATGTCTGTTTAGAATATTAATCGCTGCTTGTTTATTCATAGGGGATGGGTCTTCTTTTCTTGAAGTCTGGCCTCCAGTGAGTGCTCCTCCAGCCATAGCTGCTTTCTGCACGGACCTGTCCAGGGCCCAGCACTGTCTGACTACCTACAGTATTTCTCAATAATTTAGCTATCTATAACAGGATAAGGTGAGAA
This sequence comes from Capromys pilorides, assembly GCA_004027915.1. Lineage (NCBI taxonomy): Eukaryota > Metazoa > Chordata > Mammalia > Rodentia > Capromyidae > Capromys > Capromys pilorides. The sequence goes on from PVKN010029899.1 coordinate 4,945, forward strand.
TTATTATAGAAAATAAGTACAGTATGTCTCCCCATAGGCAGAATGGGTTAGCTAAAAAGCAAAGCAATCTGCTCCTTGGGTAGAGAAACCCAGGCAATGATAACAGAGATGGCTTTGCAAAGACAGCGCGGCCCCAGTAAGGCACAGGGCTGGCTGTTGTAAAGATAAACAGCCCTGAAGAAAAGGAGGCCTTTCACTTTTATGATGAATCTTGAAGAATTTCTTTTTTTTTTTTTAGGGAAGAAAAGTGTCTTGGGGTTGGGTGAGTTTAGTTACAACACAGGCATGAATTTGGGACCTTAAGGTCAGATTTTGGCCAGACTGGTGACCGTCTTTGCTCATACCATTCTCAATCAGTTTGTCCATATATTCTTCTTTCTTATCTCAAGAAATACAGCAGCTTGCTCACTAAACTAAAGCCCTATTTACCTCATCCCTCTCATCTCCAAAAGTTGTGGTTGCTAGCTCATTTTCTTTTAGAGTGTTTCTCTAAAGTCCTGCCAATCCTCTTTCTCTCCTTCTGAGCCGCTAGTTATGAAATACCCTAGTAAAGAACTTTCAAAGCAGAAAGGACACGTGCAAAGATTGCCACATTGAGACAAAGAAACAAGTCTGGAGGTAAAGATCTATATAATGCCAGACTCATCTATGCTTTCCTTCAACCTCAAATTCTCATATCCAACTTGACTGTACTAGCTCTCTCAAATCTAGCAACTAAAAACCTGAACTTTTGATGCCACACACCAACCTCAAAGTCAAATCATTCCTAGTTTCCCCACCTCAACAAGTGGCAGCTCTTTATCTCTATATGCTGTAGAGTGAAATTTGAGTCATTCTTGACTGCTTTTTCTGGAATCTCACATGACATCCATAACTACTCATAATGATTGTTCCTTCCAAATGAAGTTGAATCTGATCTTTGATCACCACTTTCACTACTACCATTTTGATGTAAATGAAGACGATTACAATCGCTCCTACAGTAGTTATGGTGGGGGCTAAAATGCCATAACAAAAATACCATCCTAGCTAAGAAGCTGAGCTAAAAATACAGTAGTTCAAAAATAGCTGCACATTTCTCTCTTACTCAGTGGCTCAGAGCTCAAAAACCTATGCGCAGTGAGATCACCCGGTTACCCATAGTATTTCTTCTTGTTTCCCTAGCATTCTTCAAGATATGGTCCTTTTCTTCATGGCTGAAGTAAGCTCACTGCTATCCTTCTGTATTCTAGACCATAACAATAGCAGGCAATATGAGAGTGTATCTAGAGGCAAGGCAATTTTTTTTTCGGGGTACAACATCAAAGTTGAGCACATCACTTCTGCTCACATCCCATTGATCAGAATGTGGTTTCCTGGCCACACCTAACTGCAAGGGAGTCTGGGTAATGTACCGTCTAGCATTGTTGATAAATCTTGGTGATGTTTTCAGCCTAAAATGAAAAGAGAAGAAAATCCACCAGTCTCTGTGTCTATTACTATGATAGTCACAGAGATGTACAGCCAGATCTTCTTTTGAGGAAAGACTTATTGCCCACATGAGACTTTCTTCTTTTAGCTCCTCTGGGGTTGATCTCAAATGCAGAGAGATGCCTTGCCCAAAGTCATGTCCTTCCTGGGACAACTTGCATTCTACAGCTAACAAAATCAGGGAGCTAGAGAATCTATCATTTCAGAATAGTCAGTGCAACTGTAGCTCTCTTACGAGCTGCTCAACCCTGTCAGATCTGCATTTCAGTAACTTCAAGCTTTGATCAAACTTGCCACCTCCTCCCTTCCTTTTTTTAGGTGTTCCCTTATCATCCTCTTATACTGCAAACTCTATCTCAGCAACTGCTTCCAGGAAAGCCAAGCTGTTGGAATCCCAGATTTTACCCATGAATAGAATATTCTCTATATAGCTGTCAAATGGTCTCTTTGAAATATCATTCAAAAGTATTGCTTTTCTTCCTTAAGCTATTGAACTTCCCATGTCACTCAATGAAATTCATATCCTGAACTTGGTCAACAAAGTCCATGAGATCTGCTCACCCATCTCTCGAGTGAAGGCTCCTCTTTGGATCCCCGCTCTACCACCACTTCTTCACAAAGGGCTTCCCTTACAGCCTCATTTAAAACAGCACCACCATCCATTGCCCATGATTCCTTTTACCATGCTAATTTTTCTTCACAGAATTTACGCTTTGGTACCTCATCTGTTTAGTATTTAGTTTTTGTGTTCTCCCACAAGTATGTCAGCAACTTCAGGATAGAAACTTTTGTTTCCTTTGTTAATAGCTTTGACAGCAAACAGTCTGAATTTAAAAGTGGGGGAAGGGAGAGAGCAACACATGGGAGTCAGCATGGGTCAGAGCACAGAAGTTGTTCTGGAAAGTGGTGATGAGTTTGCAATTTATTCTCATTGTACTGCACAGTCATGGAATTTTTAAGCAGGAAAATGGCATGAATTATTCTGTGTAATAATTACTTAGTGAAATACAAAGTTCAAGAACTTGAAATACAAAGGTCAGGAACTTGATCAACAAGGATGCTCAGAGTTTCTTGAGTAAGCATCTTTTTTTGTTGTTGTTGAAAATCTTTAATTGCTAACCATTTCTTTCATTCACTGAATCCTTCTTTCCTATAACTGTTACTTATTAGTGCAAGGTCTGTGCTAAGGAGCAATGTACAACAGGTTTAAAAGCTCTTCCTCACAATGTTTCTTGAAATATCTGGATACAAGTTTCTTAGCTGTCTTCTTTTTTAGGGTTGACATGGAAAGTAATTTGATTACATGGCACTGACTCTTCACTGCCTTGGAGAGGTCTGGCTTTTCAACATATTCCCTTGAGAAGTGCCAAATTTGTTTGACAGGCACAGTACAAAGAGCAATTGTGTCCAGGGCTGGAGCTGTCTGTGCCTCTTGAATGTAGCGTAATTCAAACACATGTCAACCATATCACTAGTGGGTAAAGCTAAATTTGCGATCAATGGAAACATCTGGAATTTCTCCAAGCAGGATTGCTTCCTTAATCAGTCTACATGCTGAGATTGATGTTGATCTTGTGAAATTTACCATGTGCTTTTGGCATTGAGATCAATTCTGCTCTCATTCAGCCATGAAACATTTGAAAATTTGCATAATTTTGGTTTTGCTTTATCAAATTTGCTGAGGATATTGAATATAGCAGAACTAAGGAGTATATTCTCTAATACTCCTATTCTTAAAGGTTTTTCTAAGTCATCTCTTAAAGTAATGGATTAAGCCATTTGAGACGTATATTCTGATATAATGTGTGAAGTTTTAGTTCTGGAATATTGGCAGACAAATGCAAAGATTTTGGAGCAGAGGAAAATATTTAAAAGGGATGTGCTCTGAAAAAAATTAATAAGAACACATGGGATCAAGAGAAAAAAATCACAGATATTCTTGACAAACTAAATGTAAGTTGGATTTATTTTGATATAGGAGGCAATGACACTCAATTGCAAAGGCCCTTCTATCTATGTTGGTTTGCTGGTTCACATATCCAGATATTATAAGAATGCTTTTTAAGATTCATGATCCTTTTAGAGGGTCGGTATAAATCAACATTTTGGGTGTCTGTTAACTTTAAACTGAAAAGTTAGAATTTTAAACAAAAAAGCAATAGACGATGTTCATCAGTGACATTTGTAAAGTCTCTGCTCTTTCACATGCTGCACATCAACTAGTGCTACAGTAACCTCATGGAGTTAGGTTGCTTTATATTCTAGGTATTAAGTATACAGTATATAATTGGACAGCAATTATATACTGTATATAAATCTAGTATATAATTGTACAGCAACTTCCAAGTCAACTAGTGGAATTATACTATGGGCTATATTTCAGTACTTTCTCCCAAGGACACCAGCAGATAAATCATTAAATGTTTTGTTAAAAAGGAACATACATTATGACTAAAACAATCCTCCAATCTACCAACACAATGACTATGTCAAAAAGGAACTGAGCTCAACTTGTTGTAAGGTTCAGTATGTGTGAAGGGGGCCCATGTTGTTTTTTACTAATTGCTTCACATTCATTTAAATGCTTATAAATCATCTCTTTAATAATTCTTACCATTGGACTGTGGATTTATGTCAAACTTGCTGACACTTGGTTGTCAACATCTGTTGCTTTTCCTCTTGTGTGCTTAGACCTCTCTCTCTCTCTCTCTCTCTCTAATTTTAAAATAAATCTTTTATTTACTTATTTGGTACAGGGTCTCACTATGCAGCTCAGTCTCATAGTGATCCTCCTGCTTCAGACTCCCCAACACTGGGATGACAGGCGTGCACCACCACCCAGTTTTGGTGGTTTGCTGGTGTTGGCACAGCTTGTGGTACTGGGATTAAACCTGGGTTCTTGCGCTTGCCAGGCAGGTGCTTAGACCACTAAGCTATCTCCCCAGCCCCTCAGATATCTCTTTTATTTATTATTTTTTAAGATTCTAGTTTTTTCTCCTACCATAAAGCAGTACAAATATGTTGCATCAGAGTTGGAAATAGACAAAAGAATAAAATCTCCTCTCTCCCTAACTCAGCTACTTTTACAGATTTTGGCATATTAACTTCAGCATTTTTGTATATGTTCTTAATAATATATTAATAAAATTATAATATTATACACGTGTTAAAATGAAATTTACATGTCATTAGAATCTCCCTTATAAACATGTGGTGAAGACTGCTGACATTGGCGCTTATGTGGTCACAATTATAAGCTTCTGCAACCTGGGATGTATTTTTATTGGTGGACAACTGTGGCGGATTAATTAATGGTTAACTTAGAACACCCAGCATCAGCCTGGTGCTGGGTGCAGAAGGCCCACCTGAAGACTTCTACCAACATATGAAAGGAGACCTGGCGGGAAAGATGGTATATGGTTGATTCCCTTGGAGAAGTTTCTCATGTTGACTTTTCTGATATACACTTAGCCATTCTCATCATCAGAGGAGTTTGGGGCCTTGCACTGAGGATGGCTGTGGTTCTCTTTGGGGGAGCTCTGGTCTTTACTTTGAGCACCACTTCCTGGCTCCAGTGCAGATTCTCCATCCTGCTGGCACAGAATTTCTAGCTTGGACCACTGACCTTTTTGCCTTCCTAGTGCCCATCCCTGATACAGGCTTGTACGAAGCATTGTTGTCAGCTGTAGGCTTCCAGCTGGACTCCTGGAAGTCATTGCTATGGGCTGGAGGTCTTCAGATCTGGATTCTTTGGGTCTCTAGTGTGTGCACAGGTCTCCCACACTCTTTTGTATTTGACCCTTTGCATGAATATTATAAAATAATCCTATAAATTTTGTGTCCTGTGTTAAATTATGTTTCCCTCATAATCCTGACTGTAACAACCCCTGAATTCATTCTACACAGATAGCAACTCATTGTATGTTGTAGAAGACCTTCAGTTCCAACATCAAGAAGTCCACTTTTACATTTTTCAGTGAGTGTGTAATTTCCTTTGCTAGTAGAAGAAAACTAAAAATGAAAAACTTGAGATCTTAGCTGTTAACTTTACACTTCAGAACACAAGCACATACAAATTGGACTAACGTTTTGTGAAGGTAATTAAGCAGTATCTATTAAGATCCTTAAACATGTTTATGCTTAGTTCAGGTAATTTCATATCTAAAACTTTCTGTGAAGGAAATAATGCATTTTAAATATTTTGTAAAATTTTCTAACTATGGGAACATTCATGTGAATGAAAGATAGCACCTAGGGCCATAGAGATAGCTCAGTAGAATAAATGTTTGCCTGGCAAGCACAAGGTCCTGAGTTCAATCCCTGGTACTGAAAAAAAAAAACAAAAACAAAAGAAAGAAAGCACCTAAATATCCACAAGTAGAAAAATAGTTTAAATCTATAGCATCTACATGATGGATGTATCTGTAAACATTAGAAATAAGAAGACTAAACATTAAAAGTACAAATAGTTATCTGAAAAATGCTCCTGCGATGAAAAAAATGCCAAATTGGGGCCAGCCAGATAGCTCAGTAGACTAAAGAACTTGCTTAGGAAGGTGCAAGGACTGGTGTTCCATCCCTGTCATGCCGTGCCAACCCCGACCCCTGAGCATGTTGAGAGGGTGACTGAGACTGGGCATAGTGGTGCGCGCCTATAATCGCAGTGCATGGGAGGCTGAAAACAAGAGGATCACTACAAGTCCGATCTGTGTAGTGAGACTCTGTAGATCTTGTATTAAATACATTTTAAATGCTGAATTAATATAATCCTAATTTTGAGATATGTAACTCTGAAAAGAAATAATTCTAAGTGTGTCCAAGAATTCGTATGTGACCTATGTTTGTATGTATTCTTATGCTTTCTATATTGATTTCAATGGTGCTGTAGAATTTTCTTTACTTTTCTTTGTGTGTTTTTCAATTGCATTCTTTGGGTTAAATTGGTCAATGTACATAGGGCATCTGAATTCTTCTTATCGTCCCCTTTCCCTTCCCTCCCATCCCCTGTCCCATACCTTGATCCTCTTCCCTTTCTTGGCGCATGTTTGCAGTACACAATGTTCACATTCCTGTGTGTAGCTAGTACGTGTACATGACACACTTTGATTCCTTCTTTATCCCCCGTCCTCCCCTTTCCTTCCTCTTCCTGTATCCCTTGGTCCTCTCCCCCTTTGAGAATGTTCTATCTCCTTACTTCTCATTATCTCTCTTTTATTTTGCTCTTTATTTATAGCTTGGGTGCCTCACATAAGAGAAGCCAGACAACATTTAAGTTCATGGGTCTGCTCCACCTCATCTAACATTATGGTCTCAAGGCACGTCCATTTTCCTACAGATCCCTCAAGGCTTTCTGTATGGCAGAGTAGTACCCCATGGTGTATAATCCCACATTTTCTTTATCATTTCATCTATTGATGAATATCTAGGCTTCCAAGATTTAGCTATAATCAGCTACTCCCTTGTAAAGTATGGATATACATGTACCATGGTAATATGATGTCTTTAACGCTCATGGGAAGATGACAAGAAGGGAAATAGTGGGGTCCAGTGGAATTTTTAGTCAGAGATTTTTGAGGACTCTCCACTCTGGTGTCCATGGTAGTTGCACTAGTTTGCTTTCACACTAGCAGTGTGGAAGGGTTCCCCTAGCAGCCTCTGCAGCATTGGATAGACTGACTGATTTCTGGATCATGGCCATTCCTTGGGAAGTAAGATGGAACCTCGGTGTTGTTTTAATTTGTATTTATCTAATGGCCACTCATGTTGAACATTTCTTCATGTATTTATTAGTCATTTGTACTTCTTTTTCTGTGATGTGTCTATCATTTTGCTTGCTCATTTTTTAATTGGGTCTTTTATTTGGGTGTCTTAATTATTTTAGTTCTGTATATATTTTAGTTATGAGTCCCCTGTCTGAGGAACCACTGGAAAAGTTCTTCCTTCTCTGTAGATTGCCTTTTCACTCTGTTGGTTGTTTATTTTGCAGTGCAGAAGTTTTTACATTTAACGTGATCTCATTTCTTGATTTCCATGAATGTTTCCATTGCAATCCTTGGTCTGTCCAGAAAGTCCTTGGCCATGCCTATGGCTTTAATAGTTTGCCATCTGATTTTCCAGAAAGTTAAGGATTTCTGTTTTAACATTTAGTTCCTTGATTCACTTTTATTTTGGTGACAGAAGTTGTTCGATTCAGCTTTCCACATGTGGAAAGCTAGTTTTTCTCAAAACTTTATTAAAGCGGTTATTTGCCTCTTCCAAAATTTTGGCCTCTTGGCAGAGAACAAGTAGTTGAATGAGTTGTTTCTGAATCCTTGATTCTGTTCCACTTGTCCTAATGGCTGTTTTTGTACCAGAACTGTGTTGGTTTTTTTTTTTTTTTTTTTTTTTTTTTTTTTTTTTTTTTTTTTTTTTTTTTTTTTTTTTTTTTTTTTTTTTTTTTTTTTTTTTTTTTTTTTTTTTTTT
>PVKN010029900.1:0-12875 GCA_004027915.1 Capromys pilorides
TATTTCCTCATCTTGCATCATATCAACTTCACTTATGGGCGTGGTGGTGCACACCTGTAATTCCAACACTAGGGAGGCAGAAATCAGGAGGATCACTATGAGTTATCAATTTCAGTGAAATTGACATAGTATGTTTAAGGGCTGGCGGTATAGCTCAGCAGACTAAGTGATTGCTTAGAGAAGCACAGGGACCAGGGTTCGATCCCTGGCACCGCCTTCTGTGCTGGCCCCACTCTCGGGTGTGCTGAGCTGGCAATGGAGTCAGGCATTGCAACGCATGACTACAATCCCAGCACTTGGGAGGCAGGAAACAGGAGGATCACTATGAGTTGGAGCTGCTTAGTAAGACCCTGTACTAGGAGAGAGAGAGAGAGAGAGAGAGAGAGAGAGAGAGAGAGAGAGAGAGAGAGAGAGAGAATTGTATGTTTAAAACTAATGTTCTTTGTGGATTGGGAGTGTAGATCAGTGATGGAATATTTGTTTAGCATGTGTGAAGTAGAAAGAAGGAAAAACGGGCCGGCGAGATGGTTCAGTGGTCTAAAGCGCCTGCTTAGGAGGGCTCAGGCAACTGCGGGGACTGCAGTTCGATCCCCGGCACCACATGCTGCGCCAGCGCCACCACCAGGGCAGGCTGAGCCAGCCACAAAATGAATAAATAAAGAAACAAACAAACGCAACAAGCAAACAAATAAATAAATAAAATTTTAAAAAAGAAAGAAGGAAAAACAATATCATGGATTCTCTTAGAAAGAAACAATTGTAATTTATTTTTCCTTATGCAAAGAAAACATGATTACATTCTTAGTGAATAAAAATGAAACAGCAGGTAAAGGCCTTCCACATGCTCTAATGTTTCATCAATGAGGTAACCATGGGGCTGAGTTTGCTATGTATCTTTCCAGATCTTTCCCGTGCATTTGCCTAGGTACACATTTACATACAGTGAAATACATAATAGGTTTTTTCAGGTGGCTGTCATCTTTTTTTGTTTTCCACATAAATTTTAATATCCTCCAACTGGAGGCTTTTACTTTTGATGCGTCAGAGTTCCTTCCTTCCCCGTACATAGAGGGTTACCCTACTCATTTACAGTAATCCATAATGTGCATGTCATGATTTATTATTTTTTCTCTATTGATTTTGAGGCAGGGTCTCCCCATGTAATGTAAACTAACCTTAACTCATTTATGTAGTGCAGATGGGCCTTGAACTCATGCAGATCTTCCTTCGTCAGCCTCCTGATTATAGGCATGCACCACCACAATTGTTACAGTGTATTTATTTTATTTATATTAATTGGGTTTTTTAAGACAGGTTCTCCCTATATAGTGCAGGATGAGCTTGAATTTGCTTATGAGTCCATGTAGGCCTCAAACTGAACTCATGGCTGCCTTCCTGCTTCAGAGTCCTGAGTACTGGGATGACTGGTGTGGCCACCACACCCGGCTCTCTTAATGTGTCTAATAATTTCCCTCTTGAAGGGTATTTAGACTACATCCAGGTATTTTTCACCATTTTTAAAGTTTTTTGTTTTTTGTTTTTTTTGTGTGTGTATGTATTTTAGGGAAGGGTCTACAGGATGTTCAGGGTCTCACTACTAGATGGGACTCGAAGTGATCCACCTATTTTACAGCCATTCAAGAGCGTGGATTACAGGCACCACATCAGCACACTCAGTCTCAGTTGCAGTCTCAGTGTGCCTTGAGGGCTGGCAGGCACCGCAGGCGGGGATCAAAGCCCTGCCTCTGCGCCTGCTTGCAGGTGCTTCAATTCACTGAGCTATTTGGCCAGCCCTGCCATTTTTAAATTTAGTACATTGCAGTATATACTGACTACTTTCCTCATGGGCAAGTGGTGCATGTGCATAGTACTGGACATCTTAATTCCTTTTTTCATTCCCTTTCTTCCCTTCCCACTCCCTGTACCTCTTGATTCCCTTCTTTTTGAGAAAAGTCAGTCTCCCTTGTTGCTATTATCTATGTTTAATTTTGCTCTTTATTTATTCTTTGGGTTTCTCACATAAGACAAGCCATAAGATCCTCAAGTCTGTGTGTGATTTTTTAATGTTATGAACTCCATGTTCATCCATTTGCTACAAATGATTCAAGTTCCTCTTATGGCAAGTAGTGTCCCACTGTGTGCATGCACTACAATAAGGTTCAGCCTCCACAAAATCTGGATCCATCCCTGGCTTCCAGATAATTACAACCAAGTTAATCTCTTTAGTACAGTCTCTGTGTTATTGCCAAAATTGACAAAATAAGTTAGCAGTGTGTTGGGGTCTATGTGACCTGAATCTGAAATCCACCTCAAAACCATGCTGAGAACTCACCAGTAAGGTGCCACTCGTTGAGTGGTAGTGATAATCACACCACTTGCAGATGAATGGAGCCACTGTGCTGTCTCCCAGTGGTCCACTCTCACCCTGTAGAGTGCACTATACTTCCTTTCCTGCTTTCAGTTGGCCCACACTCTCTGCAGAGCATTTCTCTTCCAGCCTTTACTAAACATAGACCCTTGCTACATTAAATCAATCAATCAGGAATGAAATATATTATGGAAAATTTGCAGTGGTTTATATTCCTAAATGTTAAGTATAGTCTTCCCACCCTGACTTTCAAGTGTTTCTCCTGTATCCTGGTTGCCTTTTTCTCATTTCTGGGCCAATATACTTGATGCCTGAAATTAAGGAAGAAAAGATTTATTTAGTTCACAGTTTGTGTGAAGGTTTCAGTTCATAATCACCTGCCTCTAAGGTAGTGTGGCATGGCATAGGAGCAACAGTTCACTGGGGTGGAAGACAGCAAAAGAAACAAGAGCAAAAAGGGAGGAGAGGGACCAAACCTCTTTCTCTCCCTTGTATTATATGCAAGCTACCTGCTGCAGGGCGACTGTAGCACTCACAGTCATGATCCTAACATTGGACCATGAATCAATCACAGCCTCTGAAGCCCATCCCCATGACTGCATGAGGCTTTTGGGGGACATCTAGACAAAAACCATAACATTCCATCCCTGGCTCCCCCAAAGAATAATACACATCCCTTTATGCAAAAAGCATTTAGTCCATCTCCAAGTCCTAACAGTTGCAGCACTGCTAAAAATTCCAAGTCCCAAGTCTCCTCTGAGATGTAAGACATTCTTGGCTGTGAATGCCTATTCAAATGAAAACAAAGTTAAACACTTTCAATATTCATTGGCACAAAGTAAACATTTCCAATCCAATAGTTACAGTGGGGATACAAAGGAATGGGACTGAAGCATCTCAAAATCCATCAGGGCAAACATTAAATCCTACAGTTCCCATGTAGAACATCCAAACTACTCTGTGGAAAGTTGTGAGCTCCAAGGAATTTGCATGATTCTGCCCCTAAGACACTTCTGCCAGTTATAGCACCCATGACTTCTCTTGAACCCACTTTGCTCCCTCCTTGCAGATTTCCTCAGAAGATCTATATTTCTGGCTTTTCCAAATATCTCTGGTCTCCACTGTACCTTTGGTTTTTCCTTCATAGCTTCACACATTGGCCTTACAGGGGTACACTACCTGGCTTCCCAGGCCTTCTTCTGAAATTGAGCAGGAAGCCCTCTCAATCCTAACTCTTTTATTTTATTTTTGTTGTTGTTGTTGTTGTTTCCAGAACCAGGGATTGAACTCAGGCCCTTGCACTTGCCAGGCAAGCACTTATTTTACTGAGCTATCTCCCCATCCCCCTTAATCCTAACTCTTGCATGCTGCATGCACTTTAAGCTAACACCCCATGGTTGATGCCAAGGTCTGCTGCCACCTGAAGCAGTAGCCAGGCTTCCCTCTCTCTTGGTTGTCAAGTGGAGTGCTTGGATAGCTGAGCAGTCTGAATTGAATTCCAAGGACCAAATTGCCCATGCTGCTGCCATCCTGGAATCTGGTGTGGCTACTGTAACTCTGGAACATGGTGCTCTGTGGCTGTCTCCTCAAATCAAAATGTTTTGAGACTGCAAGGGTTAGGGACTTGCTGTTGCTTATGATGCCCTAAGACCATCTTTTGTTTTCTCCTGTTCCTTATCAACAATCAAGACCTTCTCTGTCTTTTCAGTCCAGTATTACTGGAGCCTCTATTCTGGTCAAACACAACATTTTACTTTTTTTTTTTTTTTTTTTTTGGAACTGGGGATCGAACTCAGAACCTTGCACTTACTGGGCAGGCATTTGTGTCCCTGAGCTATCTCTCCAGCTCCCTAAAAGGCAACTTTTTAAATCATCCTGCTGGGCTCTTTGATCTTGATTCTCAACACAAATCTGCCTGAAAGCCCCCAACAATAGCCATGCCACTGCCCCAACATTACATTGCCTTGAAATTTCTTCTGCCAGGTTAGTCATCCACCCTTAATCTCAGTCTCAGGTAAGTTCTCTGGATGTGAGCAAAATGCAGACAAACTTTCTGCCACACTTGGTCTGGAGTCCAGCAGCCAGTGCCGTCATTTTTCCCAGCAGAAACCTTCTGAGCCTGGTGTTCACCTGCCAGATTTCTCTCAGCCTCTGGTCTTCTGTGCTCTGACTGAATCTCTGATACAGAACTGCCTCTGGTGTTCCAGTGCTGCTCTTTCAGGGAACATCTCTGAACTTTTCAGAGCTCTTCCCACAAGCCATTCTGAAAAGGCTTTTGAGCTACATGGTCAGGCAGCCACAGCAACAACCCTCTCTGGTACCAAATTCTGTCTTAGTTACTTTTCTCTCATTGCTATGACAAAAAGTACAACACCCAAAGTTAGGAATGAAAGATTTGCTTAACTTACAATTTATGGAGATTGCAAGTCTATAATCAGTGGGCTCCCAGGCAGTATGGCATGGCACAGAATCAACAGTTTATGGCAGCAGAAGACATCAAAACAATAAGAACAGAAAGAGGGGAGAGAGAGCAACCTCTTTGCCTTGCTTATACTGTATGCAGGACATCTTCCCCTGGGCAGGTGTAGCAGTCACTCATAATCCCAGTACTGGACCATGAATGAGTCACAGAATTTAGAAGCAATCCCCCATGATGGCTTGAGGCTTTTGGGGAACATCTAGACACAAACCATATCATCCTTCATTCACCAACACAAGTCCACACAAATGGCTTCTTTTTGAAAATTATTTTAGTCCTTTTCATAGTTCTAAGATTATAAGCACCTTCCCCCTATCAATTAATTAACTAATCATTATTGAGATAGGATCTCACTATATGGTCTAGCCTGGACTTGAACTCACTATGTAGCCCAAGTAGGCCTTGAACTTGAGGCAATCCTCCTGCATCAACCTCCAAAGAGGAGCTCCATACTTTTAGACACCACAGTGACTTTATCAGGCAGAAAACCTTTACCCTGTTCATATAGACTACATTCATGTACTGGTTTCTCTATGGTGAATCAATATTATGCCAACAACATTGGCACTAAGAAAGAATAAGGGAAAACCCAGGTCTATCCTGGTTGAAGTATTATCCCGCACTAGGACATTCATGATGTCAGTGTGGCCACATTGGAGGGAAATGGAGCCGTGGCCCTGAGAGTCTCTCCTCCTGTGGCCCACTCGCCTCAGTCTCCCTGGATGGCTGTAGGGCACATGGATGCTCACTTTCCTCAGTATGTGCTTGCCATGGTCGGTCCTGGGACCCTGACATCTTCTTTTCAGCTTCACAGGCAGACACATGAAAGATGGAAATATCGGCTCAGGTTGTTCTTGGGGGTGACGTAGTCTGGTTATTTGATTGGTAAAGCTTCACAAAGTTTTGGATGTCACATCCAGCAACTATTACACCTTCCTTCCCTCTGCTGTATTTTATTTTTTATTACTTTTAATCCCCTGCTGCATTTTATCCTTGCTCCCACAAGCCATTTTCTCTGCTCTTGGAAGCTTGGTAGTTCTTCCTCTTCCTCCCACATTTCTTTAGTGCTACATTTATCAGGTGTTTGTTATGTTCTAGGCCCCACATGTGTGCTAATGCGGTAGCCTGCTGAAAGCTCTGAGACTAGTATTGAGCAGGTGGCAAATACTCAAATATGTTACTTTGTTTTCATTTTCTCAACAACCCTTGCAATGTTGTTATTATTCCCTCTAGTTTTAAGATAAAGAAGTTGGAACTTGGAAGCCTTGGATAAATTAGTAGGTGCACTCCATTCATAAATGTCAAGACTACTCATAAGCTTTGCATGCAGTTTTCTTTTTCATTTATGTATTTGGCACAGGGTCTTACTACACAGCTTGGACTCATAGTGATCCTCCTGTTTTGAGCCTCCCCAGCGCTGGGATTATAGGTGTGTGCCACCACTCTTGGTCTCGGTGGCCAGCTCAGGGATGGCATGGCATGTTATGCTGGGGATTGAACGCTGGTCCATGTTCTTGTCTAACCAGGCACTTAGTCCACTGAGCTATCTCACTGGTCCTGCATTTTGGTTTTAGAACACGTAAATGCTAGAGTTAAAACCATGGTGGAAACTAAGCCCGTCTTACATTCTGAAAAAGTTTACCACTTTCTCAAAATGCATTCTTTCATGGCCTACAGACCACACAAGATCAAGCTGAGTGAAAAGCCAAGAGGGAAACACACAGTAGACTACTGCTTGCAGAGAGGCCGCCATTCCCAGCAGTGAGGAGCTTCATCCGTTCCCCTGCAGAACATTCTTATCACCTTCAGAAGACTTGTGTTTTCAAGAGAATATTGTTATAGAATTATATGCTCCTTCAGAACCTTCAGTAGAATGCAGTCCGGGGCCAGCAAGATAGCTCAGCAGTCTGAAGCTCCTGCTTAGGCAAGCTTAGGCAACTGCAGGAACCACAGTTCAATCCCCAGCACCACATGCTGCGCCAGCCCCACCCCTAGGGCAGGCTAAGCCAGCCATAACATAAATAAATAAAGTTTTAAAAAAAATACAAAAACATAGTCCCATAGAAGGCCCTACTCCAGATGATTTTCAAAGCACAGATTTAGCATTACACATTAGTGTTCTAAAAGAAACTACCTCAGAAAACCCTTCTGAGAAGTACCCTTCTGTAGCAGGCTATGCCATGACTGCGTTCAGCCTATCCCCAGCTATGAATCCAACCCTGTAGGCATAATGGGAGCAGCCCAACCCCTAATGACTTCACCTCCCAGTCACTACCATCCCCAGGTGATCAGTTCAAAACTCACCTAAACCAGCAATTCTTGTCCCTAATCCCCAAAAATGAGAAAAAAAGGCTGATTTCTCATAGTATCAGTACTATAAAATGGACAGCTCTGATCCCCATGTGCAACTGGCCTGTGCCAAGCTCAGCTCCGATGGGACTCCTGCTTAAGTCTCTCAGTGAGCAGCAAAAGCTCAGCGGGTCCTGGGCCCAGTGGGATATAGAGCACCAGAAGAGCGACAAGAGATCTGCTGCTTCTGGGACACAAGTATTTCTTTTTTCTTTTCTTTTTTTTTAATGTTTTATCTATTTATTTATTTTGATGGCTGGCTCAGCCTGCCCTGGGGGTGGGGCTGGCGCAGCATGTGGTGCCAGAGATCAAACCGCAGTCCCTGTAGTTGCCTAAGCTTTCCTAAGTAGGTGCTTTAGACCACTGAACCATCTTGCCGGCCCTGGGACAGAAGTATTTCTTGTCAGGTCATTATCTGGCATTTGATTTGGAGTCAGCCCTGTGGTATTGAAAAGGTGAGACTGCTCCAAAAGAAAGGAGAGAATTTTCTACGGTGAGAACAGAGACTGATTTCTGAGCCCCAGAACCAGGACCAGCGTGGAATCCTATGCTTGCAACTTGGTTGCAGCCAAAACCAGGCAAGGAGTTAAGTTCATCAGTGAGGTACCACCCTGAATGGCTGACAGTGGCGGCATATGCCTCAGATCCCAGCCTTCTGGCAAGGGGAGGTAGAAGGGTTGCAAATTCAAGCAAAGCCTGGGTAATTTATGGACTTAGCAAGACCCTATGTCAAAAAGAAAAAAAGCAAACAAAACATGCAAACACACACAAACAAAAAACCAAAACTGTCTGTCTGTCTGTCTTAGTCCAGTATCCCTGAGTTCAGTCCCTAGTACTGGATTAAAAATAAATAGCTGATAAACAATGCTAAGTAAGGTGCTTGGGAAAGCAATGAACCATAATTAATTGGGTACAACTGTCTACAGTAAAGTTTCATCCCATTGAGTAACTGAGACTTAAAAGAAATAAAAGGAATGAGTGAAAATTCGGAGACTGTGGTGGACACTCAAGACTTTTTTCCAAAACACATTTGTTATCATAGAAGAGCTTTACAAGAAGTTGAAGAGTCCTCAAGGTAAATGTGAGCCTACCAGGCTTTAAGTGAGAACCTCACTGGCTGGGGAGACAGCTCAGCGGTCTAAATGCCTGCCTGGCAAGCATAATGACCTGGGTTGGATCCCAGGTACCACATATGGGGGCCGGCCAGGAACCCTAGGTGTGCCATGCCAGCCTCCAAAACAGGTCGTGGTAGCGCACACTTATAATCCCAGTGCTGAGGATCGTGAGACAGGAGGATCACTATGAGTCTGAGCTCTGTAGTGAAACCCTGTACCAAATAAATAAAGATTTTTTTTTTTTAATTTGGGGGTCTGTGGGCTAGCGCAGTTGTTTAAGCATCTGGTCAGGCAAATGCGAAGTCAGGTGCAAGGAATCAGAGTTCGATTCTCAGTTTGACAAACCTTATCTGATGCACCCTTAAGGCAGCCTGAGCCAGCAAAAAAAACAACAACAACAACAACAAAAATTCTTCTCAAGTTTTGGGGCCAACCAAATAGCTCAGCAGATTAAGTGGGGGGGAGGCATTAATCCCTGGGCCTGCCTTGCCAGCCCCACCCCCAGGGCACACTGAGACAGCAGTTGAGACTGGGAGTGGTGGCACAAGCCTATAATCCTAGCTCTTGGGAGGCTGTAAACAGGCAGATCACTAAGTCTGATCCGGTAGTGAGACCCTGAATACACTGTAGAGAAGGTTTTTTTTTTTTTTGGCTGGCTCAGGCTGCCTTAAGGGCAGGTCTCATGCTTCATGTGGAGGTGGGGGTCGAACTGCAGTCCCTGGTGCCTATGTTTTTGCCAAATCATGTGCTTTAATCAGCTGAGCTACCTGGCAAGCTCCCAACACCCTGTAGACCCTTCCCTAAAATACAAAGAAAAAAATAAAAAAAGTCTGAGATCACAGTTACCAAGAAGGGGAGAGCTTGACAAGAGGGCACTCTCAGTGAGTAGAAAGAGGCGGATGTGGGATGTCTGCACTGAAGATGTCCAGACTGAGGAGGGCTGTGGGCAACTGAGATAACAACCGTGAGCAGAAGCCCACCCTGCGGCTGTTGGGGAAGAACATGTAGAACATTAGGATGATCAGAGGGGTTGAGTGAAGAGGAGCTAAGCAGAAGGGAAGGAGCACAGCCCAGACCGAGATTGCAAGGAGGCTAACAAGGGGTCCCATGGGTAGCATTTTCTCAAGGCCAGTGTGGAGCAGATGGCACCAGGGCTGAGGTCTGGTCACAGAGGGAGGATCTTAGTGGACTGACCGAGCCATTGTGCCTACTCTCTGGTTCCAGTCTGAGGAGCCCCTTGGTGTCAAGGTAAACAGAGGCCCCTCTGGTCCTGCGCTGCTCTTCTCCAAAAGTGGTCCCAGAGCTCAACAGAGCAAACAGCTCCAGGCCACCCAACCCCTCAGCCTCTGAGGTAACTTTGCTGACTCTAAGCAGTTGAAATCAGTTAAGGGCTCCAACATTTTCTGCAGGCTCTGTATTCCAGGCCCACCCCAAGAGCACAGCCAGTCCTGCACCTCAAGAGCTGTGGGTGGAGCCATCCTTTCAGAGAAGCAGGTCTGGGAGCCTTGGTACATCACTAGTGTGGCTGAGAATCCCAGGACACGAGCCCAGGCCCTGGAGGTGAGGTACCCCTCACCCCACTGCGCGAGTGGGACACGTCTGTACCATTTGCCTCTGGCAAACATGCATCAGACCATCTGATCCTGGCTTCTTAGTTCATGACCTCGCTCACCCCAGGCACCAACTGTAGGATTCTGAGGCTGTTCTTTTGCTTCTCTCAGCTGAGGACTGTCCATTTCTTTCTTTCTTTCCTTCTTTTTTTGGCGGAATCAGGGATTGAACTGAGGTTCTTGCATTTGCCAGGCAAGCATTTATTCTACTGAGCTATCTCCCCAGCCCCACAACTGTCCACTTGTGAATGACAACAATACTGTCTATCTTCTGGGTCTTTGCCTCCCAAGAACATCAGCCCAGCCTTGTGGGCAGAGCTTTGACTCAAGCTGCAGCCAGTTTCTTGAACTTTGGGAGTGAGGAAATCGCACACCTGGTTGGTTTGGTTTGGTTTAAGCTCCTAGATTTAGGTAGTTTATTACTTTAAAGAATTTTATTTAAAAGCATGTAGGGGCTGAGGAGATAGCTCTGTGGCACAAGTGCCTGCCTGGCAAGTGCAAGGTTGTGAGTTTGAACCCCAGTCCCACAAACAAAAACAAAAACAAAAGCATGCAAATATTTGATACCTTTAACCAACAAAATCATTTTTTTGTTTTTCTGTCAGAAGTGGCTTATGCCTATCAATGGAGCAAATAAGTCCATAGTAAGTCTCAGTTACATGAGAGTGCAAAGCATACAGTTAGCTCAAGTCCTTTGCATAATATAGAGGTCAGCTAGGTTTCATCACCATCACATTGGGAGTTTGTTTCCAATCATTTATAATACTGTTACTATCAGGCCCAAAGAATAGTACAACATATCTGTAATATACTGTGCATCTTGTTGTTATGGTTTATGTCTAGTTGTCCCCCCAAAGCCTCATGCAATCATGGGGCAGGGACTTTTAGAGTTTGAGACATGAATCATGATCCACTGGGATTATGTGTTTTAGTACTGATGGGGTACATTTGGTTCCTCCCTGGAGCATGACCTGGGCCTGCCTAGGATATGATTGGCTCCTCCCTAGAGTGGGATCAAGGGCCCATCCTGGGGTATGATTGGTTCCACCCTAGGGCACAATTGGACCACTTCTGAGTGACTGAGCACAAAGAGACTTTTTAAAGGGCTGTTGCTCTCTGCTCCCCTGGTTGTTCTGCTGCCATGAACTGGATGCCCTCTGCGCTGTTCCACTCAGCCTTGGGCCAGCCAAATATGGACTGAAACCTCCAGCAACTGTGAGCTAAATAAACCTTTCCTTCCTTCATTTTGAGTGTCGGGTATTTGTCCCAGCAACGAGTAAAAGTAACTAAGACACTTGTACCTCCAACAATGTACAGGTTAACACCAGAGCTCAAACCCCAGATAAGCCATTCACTAGCTGTGTCATTTTGGGATAATGGTTTAACTTTTATTTTTCAACCTCAGATTTCTTGTCTGTAAAAAAAAAAAAATTCACAGCATTGTGAAAATCCGCAATATAAATCATGGCATTAAAAAAAATCATGGCATTAATTATATATTTCAAAACTGAAAACTAATATCACTATTACCTCCCAAACAACACAGGAATTTCTGAATCAAATAATGCCTTGCTTTCAAAACCAGCAGAGATTAGAAAGAGGGGTAATACTTACCAGTAAGATTTGAGAAACGGGACTTCAGCTGGGGATATAATTGGTATAGCATTTCTGAAGGACATGTGTTGAAAAACATAATATAATCTCCCAAGATTGTTATTTTAAATGGATACACACTTGTTTGCACTGTACCTTCTACCCTGCAATCACCTTGAGAAGCTCTTCAAAACTCTGCTGTGTATAACTCTCTAATATCCTATTTTCCTCTTCTACTTTTTTTTTTTTTTGATACAGGGTCTCTGTATGCAGTTCAGGCTGGTCTTAAGCTCACTTTTTGTAGCCCAGGCTGGTCTTGAACTCACATGGATCCTCCTGCGTCAGCCTCCCATGATTTTTTTTTCTTTTGTGGTACTAGGGATTGAACTCAGGACCCTGCACTTGCCAGGCAAACACTTATTCTACTGAGCTATCCCCCCAGCCCTCCTCTTCTACTCTTGTAGCTGTTTCCTTTTATGGCATCTTGGTTACTTTTCTCTTGATGTTGGTACAAAATATTCGACACCCAAAATGAGGGAAGAGAAGGTTTATTTAGCTCACAGTTAGTGAAGATTTCAGTCCATAATCAGCTGGCTCCAAGGCAGAGTGGCACATGGCAGAGGGTAGCCGTTCATGGCAGTGGAAAACAGCAAGAGCAAAGAGAGGAGTAGTGGCAACAATGGCAACAGAGAGCAAGTCTGTCTCCCTTAAGTTGCATTCAGGCCATCTGCCCCAGGCTGGTGTAGCACTTACACCCATAGTCCCAGTGGATCATGAGCTAATCACAAATTCTAGATGTCTGCCCCTTGACTTTACCATGAGGCTTTGGGGAGACAACAAGACATGAACCACAACAGGAGGGGTTAGCAGTGACCATGCTAAGGGTACTTGTAGACTTTGGTTGAGTAGGAGCCCAGGACCTAGTTATGCAATGAAGTAGTCAGGTGGGGAGAGATATGGAAAGGTTCCAAGGGTACACATGAGGGCTGGGAAACAGGCCAAATATTGGAGGCGGGCACCACTGAACTTGGCCACTTGTCCTCTGCTCTTTTGATCTCTGGACAAGAAAGGTGTCCTTCCTGATGTTACTTAGTGGTATAGGGGTCAATAGTGCTTTCCACGTTCTTTTGTCTCAATGAATTGAACAGATAAATTGGTGAATGTGAAAGATTAGCATCTATTTAGGGCAAAAAGAAGAAAAAAAGAAAGGGGCTGGGGAGATAGCTCCATGGCACAAGTGCCTGCCTGGAAAGTACAAGGTCGTGAGTTTGAACCCCAGTCCTGCCAAAAAAGAAAAGAAGAAGAAGAAGGAGAAGGAGAAGGAGAAGGAGAAGAAGAAAACACAAAGAGGTGCTCAAGGA
>PVKN010029901.1:0-12881 GCA_004027915.1 Capromys pilorides
AAAAATGCCAATCAAAAATAATGTATTTTGCAATACTGTCTTTTGAAAATGAACACATAGGGCTAGGAAGATAGGTCAGTGGGCTAAGCACCTGCCTGGCAGCACAAGGACCCAGCCTTGATAACCAGTACTGCAAGCCATGCCGGCCCAAGAACCCCCAGTGCAGTTTACTGGCCCTGAAACCAGGCTTGGGGGCACACACCTGTCATCCCAGCACAGGGGAGGCTGAGATAGAAGGATGACTACAAGTGTGAACTGTGTAGCCAGAGCCTGTATCAAATAAATAAATTTTTAAAACTAAAAATAAAAAATAAAGAAAATGAACAAATAAAGATATTTCCAGATAAATAAATCCCGAGAGTTTATCATCTATACCCACTTATGATAATGTTAAGGAGAATCCTTCAGGTGAAAAGAAAGAACATAGCAATACAAAAGAAAGGAAAATATAAAAATAAAATATAATTTTATGTGTAAAGGTAAATATAGAAATAAAATACTGCAATACACTAATATGATTCATAAATCCCTTAATTTTAGTATATGTGTTTTAAAAAAGTATAACTAACTATATCTATCAAGACAGCTACAAAGAAAAAGAGAAAGTAGGCATGCCGAGATAGCATGAGATCCTGAAGAATGTCCTCTGCTGGTGAGGGCTCCTCTGCTAAGCCTGAGGTGGGTTCCAGAGGCAGGTCTGGGGCAGATGAAGCTTGCAGTCAGAAGGACAGTAACCAGTATCTAGGGTTGTGGCCTTTGGGCCACACACTAGAAAGGAAAGTCTGTGGGGGGACACAGATATTCGAGGTTTTTACCCCCACATCAGCAAAGGCACTCAGATCCACGAAGGCCAGCAGTGGGCCACTCCTGACACAGCTTCCAGTCAGGACAAGGGTCGCAGGGAGCAATGAGCCTCACTTCAGGTGGCCAGGGGACTGGTCCACAAGAGTGGACTGCTGGGATGGTAACCCCCGGAGGCGAACTGGGGACAGTAAGCCCAGCACAGAGGAAACTGCGTGGACACGCTCGTTAGTGCAACAGCAATAGTGGAGGTTTTTACTCTGGTCATTGTAGTTAATAGAAACCTTGCTCCTTTGTTCATTTAGATCAGCTTGGGTTGTTTTTTCTTTTTCCTTTGTATTTTTATCACTTAGTTCTTGCATCTTCATTGGAACTGTTTGGCTATTTTACATTCTTTTATAGGTTTTTGGCTTTGACGCACTCCTTTTGGCCCTCTCTACTTTCTACTCCCTCTTCTTTTTTCATCTTTTTCCGCATTATCTCACCTCCTCGCCATCCTGTTGCACCTCCCTGCCTATCTAACAGCATGCCAGAATAAGTGCATCTGAGAACAAGAATTAGCCAGGAGTCTAACGCAAGCGGGACTATTCAAGGGCACACCAGGGTAACTCTTAAGAAAACTGTGCTTGCAGGATTCAAACAAGACTTTGCACAAATATATTAACAGCTTCTAAAAATCTGACAGACTCCTTCCACCTCTAAGTACACGTGAATGCATCTGCACACTTCCTGCCCACACAAGTACACTCAAAACTCCTCAAGGCTAGTCCTGTACTCCAGCTATAAGATCCATCCCAGAAAAAAAAAAAAAAAACAATCCCAGAGTTCAAACTACTATTTTCTACCTAGCGACATTTCTCTTACCTGCTTCTCTTCCAACTGATATCCCCTCTTCTCCACATAGCTGAAGAGTCACAATTAGGAGTATAACATAGGTATTGTCAAAAGAAATTATCAAAACAAGTTTTAGTGTCTGTTGATTGATATAAAGTTTGATTTGTTGACAGTGCTATAACTTTACAACACAGTGACAAGATCCAAACCACTTAAATGGAATAGACTGAAATGGTAAACTGTTATGGTTTATGTCTAGTTGTCCCCCAAAAGCCTCATGCAATCATGGGGTGGGGACTTCTAGAATTTGAGACTTGATTCATGATCCACTGGGATTATGTGTTTTAGTACTGGTGTGATTATGGGTCTAAGTACTGCTGGGATTATGGGTGTGGCCTAAAGTAGATAGGCTGAGGCAGAGAGCCTGAATGTAATATACATACAGAGAGACAGACTCGCCCTGTTGCTCTTTGCTCCCCTGGTTGGTTGGTTGCCTCTGTCACCATTTTGTTGCTGTCCCACCACCATGAACTGCTGCTCTCTGCCATGTGCCATTCAGCCTTGGAGTCAGCCAAATATGGACTGAAACCTACAGTAACTGTGAGCTAAATAAACCTTTCCTTCCTCCATTTTGAGTGGTGGGTATTTGTCCCAGCAATGAGTAAAAAGTAACTAACACATAAACAATACTTGATGATAAATAAAACCAAGAACACAGCACTAGAAAAGAGAATACATTTTTAAAAAATTTCATACCAACAACAAATTCTCTTCACTCTAGTTCACCCTCAACACACACACACATACACACACACACACACACACACACACACACACACACACACACGAAAAAACAAGGCAACAAAAGACTGGAATCCTCCAAACATTTCAACTCTCCCAAAGCAAGGGGCACTGGTAGAAAGAAAAATACCAAATATCAAATGGCTGAGCTGCACAAAATGATTAAAGGGAAGCAAAGACACTCAGCAAACTCCACGACAACATAACACAAAAAATAGTACAAGTACCAAATAACCAATGTGGTTATGGAAGAATGAAATAAAATATGGTAAGAGCTAACCAAAATAGTTCAAACTTTTAATGATAAATTTATCACAAAAACAGACTTCATGAACAGGTGTCAAGCAGAAATCCAAGAGATAAAGTGTCAAACAATTATTTTTAATTTAAAAAAAATCTTCACAATATATTATACTCAAAATCCCCAAAATTCAATCAAAAGAGCCTTAAAAGCAATCAGACAAAGCAAACAGTTACTTTTAAAGCTAAACTAAATAGGATTACAGCAGATTTTTCAACAAAAATTTTAAAGACCAAGAGAATGTGAAGTGTTTTAGTTCTTAACAGAAAACAGGTTCCAATCCAGAATAATACATCCTGCAAAGCTATCCTTAAACACTGATAGAGAAATAAGACATTCTGTGACAAAGAACAGCTTAAGAGATACATGAACACCAAAACAATGCTCACAAATATCCTACACAGAGACAACAAAGCCAAACATCTGGACAGAAGGAACACTAGAAGCAAGGTGAGTACTAAAACCAAAGGGGGAGATGGAATCAACAAAAGAAAATAAAAATCAACTACAAGTCAAAACTACCCACAAACAATTCTTAATATGAAACCTTCTGGGGCTGGGGAGATAGCTTGGTGGTCTAAGTGCCCACCTAGCAAGCACAAGGACTCAAGTTTGATCCCCAGTACTGCATGCCAGACCAGCCCCAGGACTCCAGGTGTGCCATGCTGGCCACCAAAATTAGGCATGGTGACACACACCTGTGATCCCAGAGCTGGGAGGCTGACACAGGAGGATGACTATAAGCCCAAGCTGTACCAAGTAAATACATATATAAAAGATTTCTTAAAAAGATAGATAGGGGCTGGCGAGATGGCTCAGTGGTCTAAGAAAACTTAGGCAACCATAGGGACCATGGTTCGATCCCCAGCACCACATACTGCTCCAGCCCCACCCCCAGGGCAGGCTGAGCTGGCCATAATATTAAAAAAAAAAAAATAGATAGATAGATACATAGATACATAGATAGATAGATACATAGATAGATAGATAGATACACAGATAGATAGGTGTCAACTCCCCAATTGAAAAACACAGATTAGGAGACTAGATCATCAAAAGGTGAAACTCTACAGTCTGCTGCATGCAAGGGGCTCATCCAATCCAAAAAGAAACTGACAGACTGAAAACTGATATCAACGTAAGAAAAAATATATTCCATGTATCAACATCCCCAAAAGCAAGCAGGGGCACAACTTTATTGTGAGGGGAAAAGCCCCTTCAAGTTAAAACTGATCAAAAGATGTAAAGAAGATCACTATGGATTAGTTAAAAGAACAACTGAACAGAAAGAAGTAACAATTGTAAATATATGTGCCCCAAATACAGATGCACTAACTTTACACAACAAACTGCGCTAGATATGCAAGATCAGTAAACGCCAGTATACTCATAGTAGTTGACTTCAATACCAAGCAAGCTAAACAAATACTTAAGAAATACCAGAGATGAACCATATCTTTGAACGAATGGACTTAAAGAGATATCACCGAACATCCTCACTATGACAGAGTACGTTCTTCTCCAAATCATATAGAACTTTCTCTAAAATAGACCACATACTAGTTGATAAAACCTGCTTAAATAAATAAAAAAGATTCAAAATCATGCAGTATACACATGCCTGTAACCCCAGCACTTGGGAGGCTGAGGCAGGAGCATCAGTGCAAGTTCAAGACCAGCCTGGGCTACAAAAGTGAGCTCAAGGCCAGCCTGAACTGCATAGTGAGATCCTATCTCAAAAAGACATACATACATACATACATACATACATACATACATACATAGTGCAGTATACACTAAATCCCAAAAGGGACCACTGAAATTTTCTACCACCTGAATACTAAATAACTCACTCCTGAACAATCAATGGGTCATGGAAGAAACTAAACAACCACAAGAATCAAATGCTAATGCCAGCACAAAATACTAAAACTTATGTGACAAAAACAGTGCTGAGAGAATTTTATTGCCATAAATGCTTACATTAGAAAAAGACTAAGCTCAAATAAATGACCTATCAATGCCCCTGAAGATATGAGAACTATAAGAATAGTCCAACCCAAAGAAAGTACAAGGAAGAAATTCATAAAGATCAGAGGAAAAGTTAATAAAATTGAGACTACAAAATAATACAAAGAATCAATGTATCAAAGAATTGCTTCTTTAAAAGAAAAAAGTGGGCAAAATTGCCCAGCAGCAAGTGAAGGAATACAGAACATGCAGTGTTCATACACAGCAAATTACTGCTGTTATAAAGGATAAATTTAAGCCATTTGTAGGAAAATGGATGCACCTTGAGATGATGATGTAGAGTGAAAGAAATCAGACACATGGCTTAAGTATCAGATGGTTCCTCTTACACGAGAAGCTGAAACTGTAAGTCAGACAGCAAAATAATAAACAGATAACAGCAAATGGAGATAGAACTTCTGTAAAATGGAAGGGGCCTAAGAGACAGAGAAAGTGGAGTAGGAAAATGGGATGTGAAAATAATTAAGATATGTTATGTATAGGTACCAACTCCCCACAAATAAAAATTTAAAAAAGGTCAACAGCACAGGCATAACCATACTTACCTCAATACACATTAGGTCAGAAATGTCACAAGACAAATGACAATGACCCTTTCATTACAGCAAGGGTCAGTTCCCTGGACATATGTAATAATTATGTAGTTACACACACACAAAGCATACAAATATATAAAACAAACACTGATAGCAGCATATAGATGATTTCAGTGCCCCATTTCAAAAAATGAATAGAAGTTTAATAAGGAAATAGGGCTTAAACTATACGAAAAAAAATCAACGGTCAAACATATAGAGAATAGCAGCTATTCAACAGGAGTGGAATACCTGGTCCTCTCAAGCACATATGGAACATTCTTAAGAACAGATATCAAGGGCCGGCGAGATGGTTCAGTGGTCTAAAGCGCCTGCTTAGGAGGGCTCAGGCGACTGCGGGGACTGCAGTTCGATCCCCGGCACCACATGCTGCGCCAGCGCCACCACCAGGGCAGGCTGAGCCAGCCACAAAATGAATAAATAAAGAAACAAACAAACACAACAAGTAAACAAATAAATAAATAAATAAAATTAAAAAAAAAAAAGAACAGATATCAAGACAAGTCTGAATGAATTTAAGAAACTGAAATCTTGCCAAATATTGTTTTCACAACACAATGAAAGTAGAAACCTGCAACAGAAAACTCAAAATTCAGATATATTTCAAAACTAGGAAAAAAAATCAATGAAGAACAAATGAGTCAAGCAAGAAATCTAGAAGGAAATTATAAACTATCTGGAGATAACTGAAAACACAAAATGCCAAAACTTACAGAATGCAGCAAAAGCAGTTCCAAGACAGGAAGTAAATGTCTTTATCAAAAAAGGAAAACAAACAAATAAACAGCTAACTAATCTAAACTAATAGTGAAATCTTTTCTCAAATAAACTAAAATAAATAAACAATTAAAAAACTACAAAAAAAGTCAATGTCGTATATACAACGTGTAACGTATGCTTTTCCATCTCAATTAGGTGCAATTTCTACTGCAAAGTCTGGCTGACTGTGTTTTACAACAGATTTGGAAGCTGTGTGAGTCCTTCCAACACTGAGATATATTCAAACACACTACTCTATGTGAACAATCAGATAATACAACTAGAAAAAGTCAACGTTTTTGAGTTCAATAAACTAGTGAATCACTCAAAGAACTCAAAAACGTTGACTTTTTCTAGTTGTATTATCTGATTGTTCACATAGAGTAGTGTGTTTGAATATATCTCAGTGTTGGAAGGACTCACACAGCTTCCAAATCTGTTGTAAAACACAGTCAGCCAGACTTTGCAGTAGAAATTGCACCTAATTGAGATGGAAAAGCATACGTTACACGTTGTATATACGACATTGACTTTTTTTGTAGTTTTTTAATTGTTTATTTATTTTAGTTTATTTGAGAAAAGATTTCACTATTAGTTTAGATTAGTTAGCTGTTTATTTGTTTGTTTTCCTTTTTTGATAAAGACATTTACTTCCTGTCTTGGAACTGCTTTTGCTGCATTCTGTAAGTTTTGGCATTTTGTGTTTTCAGTTATCTCCAGATAGTTTATAATTTCCTTCTAGATTTCTTGCTTGACTCATTTGTTCTTCATTGATTTTTTTTCCTAGTTTTGAAATATATCTGAATTTTGAGTTTTCTGTTGCAGGTTTCTACTTTCATTGTGTTGTGAAAACAATATTTGGCAAGATTTCAGTTTCTTAAATTCATTCAGACTTGTCTTGATATCTGTTCTTTTTTTTTTTTAATTTTATTTATTTATTTATTTGTTTACTTGTTGTGTTTGTTTGTTTCTTTATTTATTCATTTTGTGGCTGGCTCAGCCTGCCCTGGTGGTGGCGCTGGCGCAGCATGTGGTGCCGGGGATCGAACTGCAGTCCCCGCAGTCGCCTGAGCCCTCCTAAGCAGGCGCTTTAGACCACTGAACCATCTCGCCGGCCCTTGATATCTGTTCTTAAGAATGTTCCATATGTGCTTGAGAGGACCAGGTATTCCACTCCTGTTGAATAGCTGCTATTCTCTATATGTTTGACCGTTGATTTTTTTTCGTATAGTTTAAGCCCTATTTCCTTATTAAACTTCTATTCATTTTTTGAAATGGGGCACTGAAATCATCTATATGCTGCTATCAGTGTTTGTTTTATATATTTGTATGCTTTGTGTGTGTGTAACTACATAATTATTACATATGTCCAGGGAACTGACCCTTGCTGTAATGAAAGGGTCATTGTCATTTGTCTTGTGACATTTCTGACCTAATGTGTATTGAGGTAAGTATGGTTATGCCTGTGCTGTTGACCTTTTTTAAATTTTTATTTGTGGGGAGTTGGTACCTATACATAACATATCTTAATTATTTTCACATCCCATTTTCCTACTCCACTTTCTCTGTCTCTTAGGCCCCTTCCATTTTACAGAAGTTCTATCTCCATTTGCTGTTATCTGTTTATTATTTTGCTGTCTGACTTACAGTTTCAGCTTCTCGTGTAAGAGGAACCATCTGATACTTAAGCCATGTGTCTGATTTCTTTCACTCTACATCATCATCTCAAGGTGCATCCATTTTCCTACAAATGGCTTAAATTTATCCTTTATAACAGCAGTAATTTGCTGTGTATGAACACTGCATGTTCTGTATTCCTTCACTTGCTGCTGGGCAATTTTGCCCACTTTTTTCTTTTAAAGAAGCAATTCTTTGATACATTGATTCTTTGTATTATTTTGTAGTCTCAATTTTATTAACTTTTCCTCTGATCTTTATGAATTTCTTCCTTGTACTTTCTTTGGGTTGGACTATTCTTATAGTTCTCATATCTTCAGGGGCATTGATAGGTCATTTATTTGAGCTTAGTCTTTTTCTAATGTAAGCATTTATGGCAATAAAATTCTCTCAGCACTGTTTTTGTCACATAAGTTTTAGTATTTTGTGCTGGCATTAGCATTTGATTCTTGTGGTTGTTTAGTTTCTTCCATGACCCATTGATTGTTCAGGAGTGAGTTATTTAGTATTCAGGTGGTAGAAAATTTCAGTGGTCCCTTTTGGGATTTAGTGTATACTGCACTATGTATGTATGTATGTATGTATGTATGTATGTATGTATGTCTTTTTGAGATAGGATCTCACTATGCAGTTCAGGCTGGCCTTGAGCTCACTTTTGTAGCCCAGGCTGGTCTTGAACTTGCACTGATGCTCCTGCCTCAGCCTCCCAAGTGCTGGGGTTACAGGCATGTGTATACTGCATGATTTTGAATCTTTTTTATTTATTTAAGCAGGTTTTATCAACTAGTATGTGGTCTATTTTAGAGAAAGTTCTATATGATTTGGAGAAGAACGTACTCTGTCATAGTGAGGATGTTCGGTGATATCTCTTTAAGTCCATTCGTTCAAAGATATGGTTCATCTCTGGTATTTCTTAAGTATTTGTTTAGCTTGCTTGGTATTGAAGTCAACTACTATGAGTATACTGGCGTTTACTGATCTTGCATATCTAGCGCAGTTTGTTGTGTAAAGTTAGTGCATCTGTATTTGGGGCACATATATTTACAATTGTTACTTCTTTCTGTTCAGTTGTTCTTTTAACTAATCCATAGTGATCTTCTTTACATCTTTTGATCAGTTTTAACTTGAAGGGGCTTTTCCCCTCACAATAAAGTTGTGCCCCTGCTTGCTTTTGGGGATGTTGATACATGGAATATTTTTTTTCTTACGTTGATATCAGTTTTCAGTCTGTCAGTTTCTTTTTGGATTGGATGAGCCCCTTGCATGCAGCAGACTGTAGAGTTTCACCTTTTGATGATCTAGTCTCCTAATCTGTGTTTTTCAATTGGGGAGTTGACACCTATCTATCTGTGTATCTATCTATCTATCTATGTATCTATCTATCTATGTATCTATCTATCTATCTATTTTTTTTTTTTTTTAATATTATGGCCAGCTCAGCCTGCCCTGGGGGTGGGGCTGGAGCAGTATGTGGTGCTGGGGATCGAACCATGGTCCCTATGGTTGCCTAAGTTTTCTTAGACCACTGAGCCATCTCGCCAGCCCCTATCTATCTTTTTAAGAAATCTTTTATATATGTATTTACTTGGTACAGCTTGGGCTTATAGTCATCCTCCTGTGTCAGCCTCCCAGCTCTGGGATCACAGGTGTGTGTCACCATGCCTAATTTTGGTGGCCAGCATGGCACACCTGGAGTCCTGGGGCTGGTCTGGCATGCAGTACTGGGGATCAAACTTGAGTCCTTGTGCTTGCTAGGTGGGCACTTAGACCACCAAGCTATCTCCCCAGCCCCAGAAGGTTTCATATTAAGAATTGTTTGTGGGTAGTTTTGACTTGTAGTTGATTTTTATTTTCTTTTGTTGATTCCATCTCCCCCTTTGGTTTTAGTACTCACCTTGCTTCTAGTGTTCCTTCTGTCCAGATGTTTGGCTTTGTTGTCTCTGTGTAGGATATTTGTGAGCATTGTTTTGGTGTTCATGTATCTCTTAAGCTGTTCTTTGTCACAGAATGTCTTATTTCTCTATCAGTGTTTAAGGATAGCTTTGCAGGATGTATTATTCTGGATTGGAACCTGTTTTCTGTTAAGAACTAAAACACTTCACATTCTCTTGGTCTTTAAAATTTTTGTTGAAAAATCTGCTGTAATCCTATTTAGTTTAGCTTTAAAAGTAACTGTTTGCTTTGTCTGATTGCTTTTAAGGCTCTTTTGATTGAATTTTGGGGATTTTGAGTATAATATATTGTGAAGATTTTTTTTAAATTAAAAATAATTGTTTGACACTTTATCTCTTGGATTTCTGCTTGACACCTGTTCATGAAGTCTGTTTTTGTGATAAATTTATCATTAAAAGTTTGAACTATTTTGGTTAGCTCTTACCATATTTTATTTCATTCTTCCATAACCACATTGGTTATTTGGTACTTGTACTATTTTTTGTGTTATGTTGTCGTGGAGTTTGCTGAGTGTCTTTGCTTCCCTTTAATCATTTTGTGCAGCTCAGCCATTTGATATTTGGTATTTTTCTTTCTACCAGTGCCCCTTGCTTTGGGAGAGTTGAAATGTTTGGAGGATTCCAGTCTTTTGTTGCCTTGTTTTTTCGTGTGTGTGTGTGTGTGTGTGTGTGTGTGTGTGTGTGTGTGTATGTGTGTGTGTGTTGAGGGTGAACTAGAGTGAAGAGAATTTGTTGTTGGTATGAAATTTTTTAAAAATGTATTCTCTTTTCTAGTGCTGTGTTCTTGGTTTTATTTATCATCAAGTATTGTTTATGTGTTAGTTACTTTTTACTCATTGCTGGGACAAATACCCACCACTCAAAATGGAGGAAGGAAAGGTTTATTTAGCTCACAGTTACTGTAGGTTTCAGTCCATATTTGGCTGACTCCAAGGCTGAATGGCACATGGCAGAGAGCAGCAGTTCATGGTGGTGGGACAGCAACAAAATGGTGACAGAGGCAACCAACCAACCAGGGGAGCAAAGAGCAACAGGGCGAGTCTGTCTCTCTGTATGTATATTACATTCAGGCTCTCTGCCTCAGCCTATCTACTTTAGGCCACACCCATAATCCCAGCAGTACTTAGACCCATAATCACACCAGTACTAAAACACATAATCCCAGTGGATCATGAATCAAGTCTCAAATTCTAGAAGTCCCCACCCCATGATTGCATGAGGCTTTTGGGGGACAACTAGACATAAACCATAACAGTTTACCATTTCAGTCTATTCCATTTAAGTGGTTTGGATCTTGTCACTGTGTTGTAAAGTTATAGCACTGTCAACAAATCAAACTTTATATCAATCAACAGACACTAAAACTTGTTTTGATAATTTCTTTTGACAATACCTATGTTATACTCCTAATTGTGACTCTTCAGCTATGTGGAGAAGAGGGGATATCAGTTGGAAGAGAAGCAGGTAAGAGAAATGTCGCTAGGTAGAAAATAGTAGTTTGAACTCTGGGATTGTTTTTTTTTTTTTTTTCTGGGATGGATCTTATAGCTGGAGTACAGGACTAGCCTTGAGGAGTTTTGAGTGTACTTGTGTGGGCAGGAAGTGTGCAGATGCATTCACGTGTACTTAGAGGTGGAAGGAGTCTGTCAGATTTTTAGAAGCTGTTAATATATTTGTGCAAAGTCTTGTTTGAATCCTGCAAGCACAGTTTTCTTAAGAGTTACCCTGGTGTGCCCTTGAATAGTCCCGCTTGCGTTAGACTCCTGGCTAATTCTTGTTCTCAGATGCACTTATTCTGGCATGCTGTTAGATAGGCAGGGAGGTGCAACAGGATGGCGAGGAGGTGAGATAATGCGGAAAAAGATGAAAAAAGAAGAGGGAGTAGAAAGTAGAGAGGGCCAAAAGGAGTGCGTCAAAGCCAAAAACCTATAAAAGAATGTAAAATAGCCAAACAGTTCCAATGAAGATGCAAGAACTAAGTGATAAAAATACAAAGGAAAAAGAAAAAACAACCCAAGCTGATCTAAATGAACAAAGGAGCAAGGTTTCTATTAACTACAATGACCAGAGTAAAAACCTCCACTATTGCTGTTGCACTAACGAGCGTGTCCACGCAGTTTCCTCTGTGCTGGGCTTACTGTCCCCAGTTCGCCTCCGGGGGTTACCATCCCAGCAGTCCACTCTTGTGGACCAGTCCCCTGGCCACCTGAAGTGAGGCTCATTGCTCCCTGCGACCCTTGTCCTGACTGGAAGCTGTGTCAGGAGTGGCCCACTGCTGGCCTTCGTGGATCTGAGTGCCTTTGCTGATGTGGGGGTAAAAACCTCGAATATCTGTGTCCCCCCACAGACTTTCCTTTCTAGTGTGTGGCCCAAAGGCCACAACCCTAGATACTGGTTACTGTCCTTCTGACTGCAAGCTTCATCTGCCCCAGACCTGCCTCTGGAACCCACCTCAGGCTTAGCAGAGGAGCCCTCACCAGCAGAGGACATTCTTCAGGATCTCATGCTATCTCGGCATGCCTACTTTCTCTTTTTCTTTGTAGCTGTCTTGATAGATATAGTTAGTTATACTTTTTTAAAACACATATACTAAAATTAAGGGATTTATGAATCATATTAGTGTATTGCAGTATTTTATTTCTATATTTACCTTTACACATAAAATTATATTTTATTTTTATATTTTCCTTTCTTTTGTATTGCTATGTTCTTTCTTTTCACCTGAAGGATTCTCCTTAACATTATCATAAGTGGGTATAGATGATAAACTCTCGGGATTTATTTATCTGGAAATATCTTTATTTGTTCATTTTCTTTATTTTTTATTTTTAGTTTTAAAAATTTATTTATTTGATACAGGCTCTGGCTACACAGTTCACACTTGTAGTCATCCTTCTATCTCAGCCTCCCCTGTGCTGGGATGACAGGTGTGTGCCCCCAAGCCTGGTTTCAGGGCCAGTAAACTGCACTGGGGGTTCTTGGGCCGGCATGGCTTGCAGTACTGGTTATCAAGGCTGGGTCCTTGTGCTGCCAGGCAGGTGCTTAGCCCACTGACCTATCTTCCTAGCCCTATGTGTTCATTTTCAAAAGACAGTATTGCAAAATACATTATTTTTGATTGGCATTTTT
>PVKN010029902.1:0-12887 GCA_004027915.1 Capromys pilorides
GGCTTACTGTGTGTCGTCTTCGCTAGCACAGCCGGGCCTATACGCAAGGTAACTTTCGCTTTTTACGTGTGGTAGGTGCTTGGAAACCGAGAAACCTGGGCTGGACTGCTGCTTTGCGCAGTGCGGGCTTTGGAGGGAGCGCGCGGCGTCGGTGTGGGGGGGAGTTTGCGGCGGGCCTTGCGGCGCCTTTGTATTCAGCGAGAAATTATCTCAGGTGAGGGTGGGTTACATCAGCTCTGGGGCTGTTCTCCACAGGACCAAGAGTTGGGCAGCGCGGGTGGGGTGGACGCGGCGCGACCAGGGCGGTGCCCCGACCCCAGTTTCCTGACCGCGTGGCCAAAGCGGAGGGGCTCACATCCGCTCTTCAGGCGCGCGAGAAAGTGGGCCGCGCGCGTTCAGGGCTAGCTCAGCCTCAAGTGAAACCTCGCTTGGCGTGCACCCCAGAGAGCAGCTTGGGGAGTTCCCGACTGTAGGCGCCCTGCTTCTAGAAGAGGGCCTGGGGGCTCGGGCCACGTGCTCGGCCACGTCGGGCGCTAGAGTTGGCACGGCAACCTGGACTGCAGCGCTGCTTCCCCAGCCTCTGCAGATCACGGAGATGGGACGTAGGACCGCGCGTAATCTTGGCAACGGTCATATTGGTCGCCCTATTTCATTTAGGCTGAGGAAGAATTGCTAGGCCGCTTTTTTCTTTCAAACCACTCACTGCCTTTTTTTTTACAGCGACCATGTCGAAGGGACCTGCAGTGGGCATTGATCTTGGCACCACCTACTCTTGTGTGGGTGTCTTCCAACATGGAAAAGTAGAGATAATTGCCAATGATCAGGGAAACCGAACCACTCCAAGTTACGTCGCTTTCACTGACACTGAACGACTCATTGGAGATGCTGCAAAAAATCAAGTGGCTATGAACCCCACCAACACTGTCTTTGGTAGGTGCTTAATATTAAGGTAGTGAAAAATTGGCAAGTTGGGGAAGGGGAAATGAAAGGTGAAGCGACAAGGACCAAATGGGAAAGGAGAGGGTTTTTTTCAGGGCCAGGCATGGTGGCATAGGCCTGTAATCTCAGCTTTTGGGGAGACTGAGGTAGGATTATTACAAGTTTGAGGACGGCCTGTATTATGTAGATGTCCTGTCTCAAAAAAAAAATGGTTTTAGCCTTTTTAGTTGATCAGTTGGTGTTAGAAAGTTGTGAAATGGGTTAACATGAACCTTTGCTGCGCATGGGAGTTAAAGCACTTAGGACAAATAACAGGTCTCTAAGCAAGAGGTATTTTTGCATAATAGGGCCTTTGTGCATTCTGAACCAGAATTCTACCGCTGAGGTATGTGCCCTTTGAGCTTGGTTTATCTGAAAATTGTTTCCTGTGTAATAATCCATTGTATTTGGTGTTTTACAGATGCTAAGCGTCTGATTGGGCGTAGATTTGATGATGCTGTTGTCCAGTCTGATATGAAGCACTGGCCCTTCGTGGTGGTGAACGATGCAGGCAGGCCCAAGGTTCAAGTAGAATACAAAGGAGAGACAAAGAGCTTCTACCCAGAGGAGGTGTCTTCTATGGTGCTGACAAAGATGAAGGAGATTGCAGAAGCTTACCTAGGGAAGGTGAGTTTTTTATGCAATGTTGGTAGCACAACATAGGTTTTTTTGTAAGACCAGGCCAAGCACATTTCTTTTTAAGTTTGTAATCTGTTTAGTACTGAAATTTGTATGAAGGTGTGTTATGTGAATAAGGATGGTTATTTACACTTTTTTTTTTTTCAGACTGTTACCAATGCTGTGGTCACTGTGCCAGCTTACTTCAATGATTCTCAGCGTCAGGCAACCAAAGATGCTGGAACTATTGCTGGTCTTAACGTACTTAGAATTATCAACGAACCAACAGCTGCTGCTATTGCTTATGGCTTAGACAAAAAGGTAAGCATTTTGTACAAAGAAATCACGTTAATCTTTTTTGAGTTACCAGAAACGTAATAGCTTATTTTTATGGCAGGTTGGAGCTGAACGAAATGTACTGATTTTTGATTTGGGGGGTGGCACTTTTGATGTGTCCATTCTCACCATTGAAGATGGAATTTTTGAAGTGAAATCTACAGCTGGAGACACCCACTTAGGTGGAGAAGATTTTGACAACCGTATGGTCAATCATTTTATTGCTGAATTCAAGCGCAAGCACAAGAAGGACATCAGTGAGAACAAAAGAGCTGTCCGCCGTCTTCGTACTGCATGTGAGCGAGCTAAGAGAACCCTTTCTTCCAGCACCCAAGCCAGTATTGAGATTGATTCCCTCTATGAAGGAATTGATTTCTACACCTCCATTACTCGTGCTCGGTTTGAAGAATTGAATGCTGACCTATTCCGTGGCACTCTGGACCCTGTGGAGAAGGCTCTTCGAGATGCTAAATTGGACAAGTCTCAGATCCATGACATTGTCCTGGTGGGGGGTTCTACCCGTATCCCCAAGATCCAGAAGCTATTGCAGGACTTCTTCAACGGCAAAGAGTTGAATAAGAGTATCAACCCTGATGAGGCTGTTGCTTATGGAGCAGGTAAGTTAGTATTACTGTCAGCAGTGAAAACCCATGGGCAATTATACAGGCCAATTTGGTTCACTGTGATGATGGATTCCAAAACCATTCGTAGTTTCCACCAGAAGCTTCATGTTGGCCAGTTCCTTCCTTGGATGTCTGAGTGAACCAAAAGTTTAATGAGGTGACTGGGGCATTGTATTTGGTGTGTGTCTGAATGTTATTTTTTGTTTTAGCTGTGCAGGCAGCCATTTTATCTGGAGACAAGTCTGAAAACGTCCAAGATTTGTTGCTGTTGGATGTCACTCCTCTTTCTCTCGGTATTGAAACTGCTGGAGGTGTCATGACAGTCCTCATCAAGCGCAACACCACCATTCCTACCAAGCAGACCCAGACTTTCACTACCTATTCGGACAACCAGCCTGGCGTGCTCATTCAGGTATTTTTACACTCTTGGCTTGTATGTAGGGGTCAAAAATGGGAGAGTACTGCCCGCTGTGATGATGGATTCCAAAACCATTCGTAGTTTCCACCAGAAGTATCATGTTGGCCAGTTCCTTCCTTGGATGTCTGAGCGATCAGTCTTTTTCCTAGATGCTTGAAAGCATGTTTAAGTGCTAAGTTCATAGTAACCTTTTTTTTTTTTTTTTAACCACTCAAGGTATACGAAGGTGAGCGTGCCATGACCAAGGATAACAACCTGCTTGGCAAGTTTGAACTCACAGGCATACCTCCTGCACCCCGTGGTGTTCCTCAGATTGAAGTAACTTTTGACATTGATGCTAATGGCATCCTCAATGTTTCTGCAGTTGATAAAAGTACAGGAAAAGAGAACAAGATTACCATCACTAATGATAAGGGTAAGCGTGGGGCTTTGAAAGTGCTGTGTGTTGGCATTAGGACAAGCTTCCATATAGTTTTCACACGTATACCTGTTGGTTGATCTGTAGGGTCATAGGCATAAACTAGGCTAAGAGCTAAATATTGTGTGATACTTGGAAATTCAAAAGGTTTTAATATATTCTGCAGGCCGTTTGAGCAAGGAGGACATAGAGCGTATGGTCCAGGAAGCAGAGAAGTACAAAGCTGAAGATGAGAAGCAGAGGGACAAAGTGTCCTCCAAGAATTCGTTGGAGTCCTATGCTTTCAATATGAAAGCAACTGTGGAAGATGAGAAACTTCAGGGCAAGATTAACGATGAAGATAAACAGAAGATTCTTGACAAGTGTAACGAAATCATCAACTGGCTGGATAAGAATCAGGTTAGTGATTTTTTTTTTTTTTTTCTTGGCCGGGGACTTTTCTATAGGCAACTAGGTTTATGAAGGTCACTGTGATGAAAGATCCAAACATTCGCAGTTTCCACCAGAACTTAAGATGTGTTGGTTGTATATACCTTCCTTGGATGTCTGAGTGACTTGTTGGTTTTAGGAGAACCAAAGTCTCATTTAATAGTGTAGTGGGTTTTATTTATAAAAGGTATACTTGAAGTTGTATTCAATGCTTAAAGTCATAGGAACTATTTAACTTAGTACAAAAACTTCTTTTCAGACTGCGGAGAAAGAAGAATTTGAGCATCAGCAAAAGGAGCTGGAGAAAGTCTGCAATCCCATCATCACCAAGCTGTACCAGAGTGCAGGTGGCATGCCTGGAGGAATGCCTGGGGGATTCCCTGGTGGAGGAGCTCCTCCCTCTGGTGGTGCTTCCTCAGGACCCACCATTGAAGAGGTTGATTAAGCCAACCCAAAGTAACAGTTATAGCATTCTTCCACAACCAATAAAATTGAAGGACCTAAATTTGTAGCAAATTCTGTGGCAGTTGTTAAAGTTGAGCTGCTATAGTAAAGTTCTGGGCATTCTCAATACTTGAATAATGGAACATGTACACAGGGAAACACAACATTGCACTTTAAGCACTGTACCATAAGTGGAAATGCAATGTCTTCAATAAAAATATTTAAATTGGCACCATGTAGTGGTCTTTTGGACTTGTCCCATACTGTGGGCTAGGGGAGTGACATAGCTTATGCCTTTCAGAATTAACTGAAGGCAGGTGACTTGAGTGTTCTAACCAATGTTGTAACATTTGGTTTATTTCAGTTTGGCAACTTGGGAAACTTAGGAGTGATCTGAGCTAGAGCTACAGATCAGTCATTGGTCCTATACACTTGTATTACAAATGAGAACTGGGTAATTGGTTCATTCTAAGGCACTAAACTGCCACGTAGTGGTAGGGTTATCAGATTTAGTAGCATGATCACAGGATGTCCATAGGATGAATGACTTGGTCCCTGCTAAACAGTGCAGTACTCTAGTTGATAAGTGTTGACATAGCTAGAAGTTGATAGATGGTAGAAGTAAAGCTTTACTTAGGTTTGAGAAGTAAGGTTTCCCCTTGAAAGTAATGGTTCTAGAAAAGCCAGGGAATATTTTACCGGCAGGACGGGCGTTCAAAAACTCACCTTGCACTTGCCAGGTGGGCACTTGTGCCATAGGGCTATCTCCCCAGCCCCTATACTTAATATTTTGCATTAGCTTTCAGTGTTTCTGCATGTAGCTTGTTAGTATAAAACAAGGGTTCTAAGGGGTTAGGTTTTTGTGTATGGGTAAGCAGCTGAGGGCAGGTAAGCTTGGTGTGTGTAGCAGGCTAGGATGTGGTATGGGAGGAAAAGGGCAAGATAGTGGGATTGGGGGAAAGCGGTGTTCTGCTGAGGTAGTAACCTGAACTGCCTATCTCCAAGCTGTTTACAAGTATGGCTGCACCTAGCCGCTGCAGGATGGCTTTGGAGAACAAAGGGACTGAAATTTGGCCATCAGGTTGAGTTGATAAGCCATTTTCCTTGATACTGTAAAATTAACGAATGAAAGCTGATGGGGTAACGAGTATGGTTACAGAAGTAAAAGCAAGAGAAAACTTGCACAGCACCACTTTTGGATTTAGAGCTATAAAGATCCATTGATAACTGATACCTGGTTTCCAGGAGTTGTTTCATGCAGAAAACTTGGGTTTTAGGTACTGCAGCCCTCACCCTGCACGTGCACACTGGACCTTTGCACTGAATTGTCTCCAGCCCCTTTTTGAGAGGTAGTCTCACTGGACTCCAAATTGGGTATTCTGCTTTAGCTTCCTAGGATGCTTGGGGTTACAGGTGACATGTGCTTCTGGGCACAGTTCAATTTTTCTTGTATGTTTTTAATTTTTAATTTTTTTTTTTTTAGTTGAATTATTTTTAAGGGAATTAAAAAAAAAAAGCAGTTGGTGTACCGTAACATACCAGGTGCGCATGCCTATAATTTCGCCACTTGAGAGGCTGAGGTGGGAAGATTGCAGGGAACCTGAGTCTAGGTGAAGCAAGTTCAAATCCTGAACTACATAGATCTGTCTCAAAATAAGTGCAGGCAGTTGTTTGTTCAGAACAAACAGTGAGTACCCGTGATGTTGCAGACCTTAGACTTTTGATAGGAAAAGTAACCTTTCACATTCTGAAGGTTGAGTGAACGGAACTCAAAATTGGGGAGAAGATAATGTAGATGTTTGCTGTTGTGAGGCTCTTTGTCCACTAGATGGCAGTAGCTAATTATAGACCAGCTAGAGGGTGGTTCACATGCAGGAATGGTTTGTCAGGTTTTTGTTTGTTTGTTTTTTTGGTGGGATTAGGGCTCAAACTCACGACCTTGCACTTGCCAGGCAGGCACTTGTGCCACGGAGCTATCTCCCCAGCCCCTTGCTTTTTGCATCGTGAAGTGAGGTACCGCAGCAAATGAGAACACCACTGCAACTGGAAGTTTCCACGTTTGTGTTCCTGTTAATCAGAGCCCGTGTTGGCTGGTGTGTGGCCTAAGGACGGATTATACCAGGGCAATGAGAGCACAGGTGCAAAGAGCACAAAACGGGAGTGAGCCACGGTGCTAAGAGCCCTCAGGGGCTCCCGAGCGAGCCTTTCCTGGCACCCCTCTTCATGGTTACATTCCCGTATTGCTTCCCTTATCCCTGATCCCCAGTGCAAGGTGTTGAACCCAGGGCCTCGTGCACCCTGTGCAAGTGCTGTACCACTGAGCCCACGAGACTTCCTCTGTGTAACTGTTTCATTAAGATAAAAACCACGTGCCGTGCAGCCTGCTCATGTGTGGTGTCTTTAGTATGTTCACAGGATTTACTTGGACCCAAACAAAACCCCATCCCCATTATTAGCTCTGTGTGTCTCTGCCCCTTGAATTTATGTAATCGTCAATCTACATTCTGTCCCAAAAGATTGTCCATTCTGCGCATTTCATAGGAATACAATGGACGAATAGGTGGTCATTTGTGATTCTTTCAGTGTTGTAACATGTCAGCTTTTTTTTTTTTTTATTCTGTGGCACGGGTTAAACCAGCATCTTTGCCTTTAGCTTCATCCCTCTCAGCCTTTTTTCTTTTCTTTTTTCTCTTTTCTTCCTTCCTTCTTAAAATATACTTGGTTGTTACAGAGTATCACCACACGGCTTGGACTCAGCTGTCCTGCTTTCAGCCTCCCCAGTGCTGGGATTACAGACCTGCATCACCATGCCCAGATCCCAGCAGGCTCAGCCACCCTGGCTTTGGGGATGTGGTGCTGGGGATGGAGCCCCAGTCCCCGGGCTTTGCTTAAGCTTGCCTATGCAGGCGCTTTCTTGCCCGCCCCACTCAGCCTTTTTCAAGTGCTGGAATTACAGGCATGATCTGCCATGCCAAGTGAATATAGGTTCCACACTCAGGTTGGTTATGGGTTTTGGCAGGGTTTTTATTTATTTAATGTTTTATCATTTATTTACTTATTTATTTAGTTGGTACAGAGTTTTGCTACATAGCTCAGACTCCTAGGGATCCTCTGGTCTTCCTCTCCAGTGCTAGGATTACAGGTGTAGTTTCCACCATGCCCGGTTTCAGTGGCCAGCTTGGTATGGGGCTGGAATGGAGAGTGGTATTGGAGATCAAACCTGGGTCCTTGCACTGGTGCTTAGACCACTGAACTGTCTCCTCAGCCCAGGTTTTGGTGGTGGTGTTTTTTTTTTG
Organism: Capromys pilorides; assembly: GCA_004027915.1. Classification (NCBI taxonomy): domain Eukaryota; kingdom Metazoa; phylum Chordata; class Mammalia; order Rodentia; family Capromyidae; genus Capromys; species Capromys pilorides. The sequence continues at coordinate 7,561 of PVKN010029902.1, forward strand.
GTTTGTTTGTTTGTTTTTTGTTTTTTTTGAGACAGGGTCTTGCTATGCAGTTTAGGCTGGCCTTGAGCTCACTTTTGTAGCCCAGGCTGGTCTCGAACTTGCACCGATCCCCTTGCTTCAGCCTCCCAAGTGCTGGAATTACAGGCGTGCGCCACCACGCCCGGCCCAGGTTTTGGTGTTTTTGAGACAGAGTCACTATGTGGACCAAGCTGGCTTTGTATTCCCAAGCCTCCTGCCTCAGACTCCCAAATGTTGGATGTGTACCACCAGGCCCGGCTCACACGAGACTGGGCTGAAAAGAAAGCAGACTGCAAGCAAGGATCACTTGAGATGACCTTGGAAATGCTCACTGGAACCGTATTCTGTTTGCTGACCTAATGTTTCTCATGTTGTCTTTTTTATTATTTTAATTAATTTTAGGACAGGGTCTGCAAGGTGTACAGGATCTCACTACGTAGACTAGACTGGACTTGTGATTCTCCTGTTTTCAGTCTCACAAGTGCTGGGATTACAGGCATGCGCCACCATGCCCAGTCTCATTCACTGTCTCAGCTTGCCCCTGGGTCAGGACCGGCACAGCATGCTGGGTATCAAATGCTGGCTGCTGTGTTCTGCCTAAGCAGGCACTTTAGTTCACTGAGCTATCTGGTTGGCCCTGCTTCTCTCCAGAGAGACCGCTCTGCCATTTGCCAAGTGCGTCATTTTAAGCAGATCCTTGTTTTGGAAGCTGTCTACCTGTGAAATGGAGTTAGAATACCCGACTGTTCTGTTTGATATAAGGCTGGTAAGCATTTAGCTCTGTGCCTGCGTTCCCCAGGGGTGACAAAGGAACCAAAACTGTGCCTTGACAGTGTTGGAGCTCAAGTGTGAGGCAAGGAGTGGGCAGGCAGCTCTGGGCTCTCTCTGACGGCTTTCAGAAAGGACCTGCTCCCCACCCCCCACCCCACCCCACCTCCTGGCAGCCTCGCTGTTGTCACCTGGTCATCTTCTTGTGATACTTGAGTCTGCACCATTCTACTGCCTGTATCCTTTCTCCCAAATTCACCATTTTATGAGGACACTCAGCCTAAAGCCCTCATTGTAACCTGAGTACATCTAAGGAAGGTCGCATCCTGAGGCTCTGGGGGTTAGGAATCTCCTCCCAGCTCTTGCACGGAAATGGAAAGCAAACTTTGGTCCACATACTCGATCTTTACTGGATCTAACAAAAAGGCCTTTTAATTGCAGCCTTCCCCGGAAGCTGCTGTCACAGCAGGCCACCAGCTGTAGGTTTCGTTTCTCTCCATCCTTCGCCCCTCCATTGTCCCTCTAGTTTCCCAAACAATGCCTAATTCTATTATTTCCGCTGATTTCCCTGTGGATAGCAGTTTATTTCTGCCATCAAGTCTCTGATGAAATCTTTAACCATGAAATGTTTAGCCCAATCTGGACAAATCGTGTATAGTGTTAGCATGTCACAGGCTGCCTGTGGCCAGCATTATGTGGTAATTTGGAAGTGAGAGAAGTGATAATATAGGGCCGGGCTTCCTTTGTGAGCTCGCATTAATGCTGAGGCTGGTGCTGTCAATTGACAGCCCATCGATTTGGGCTAATAGTGCACGGAGGGGGCAGAATTGGGGCAAGGTGGAAAATAAAGGTTATTGATGTCTGGTCACCAGGATTCCGGCAGCTTTTAATCTATTATTGCCCTCTTTTAATGCAACTTCTGTGTCAACTGCATTTGCCTCCACCAGCTCTACCTGCTGGGCTGAACTGTGAAGCCAGTGGGATTCCATCCCCAGAGTGGCTCAGAGTTCCCCAGTATTGATTCTTTGATGCTCTAGGGTGTGAATTATAATTATTTCATTAAGCCCTTTAATGGGTATCAACCATGAACCTTCCCCAGTCTGGGCTGGGGAGGCCCGGGCGAGGTCCACATCATTAATCTGTGTTCATCTCGTTGCCACCAATTGTCCTACACTCGACCCTTATTTTTTTTCTCCTATTATCGCGTCTAAGGTTTTAGTGGGAAGCAGGTCGATCTACTCCCAGAGTGGAGCTAGGAAGAGGACTTGGCTGATTTGGGGAGACTGGAGGGGAGGTCATGGCTGAGCAGATTGCAGAGTTGGTTGTTCACACAACGGGACCCGCTAATCACTCTGTCAGACCGGCTTGGCCCAGCTCCCATCCGCCTGAGGTGACTGATGCAGGAGACCTTAGGACAAAGCGAGATACTCTGTAGCTCCTGTGTGGCTCTGAGTCCTACCGTGGTTCAGGAATAGTCCGCCACCTTGCTTAAGTTCTTTGTCACCTGATAAAAGGAGGAAGCAGACACAAAGGAGCAGAAACTGCTGTCTGTACCGTTGCTATCCTGCATGGGTAACCAGGACACACTGGTAGGCACTGGTCGCACAGCACCCATTGGAGGGGCACAGCCCCAGCCTGAGGACCAAGAAGCGTGCGCTCCCTGGAGAAGCCAGCGCCGAAGACGTCCTGAAGTATGAGTAGGAGAAAACCAGAGGAAAGAGAAGGGCGTGCTCACCGGTAGTGACAGCAAAGGCCTGGAGGTGAAGGAGAATATGAGATGTGGGGGACCTCACGCTTTACAAGGTGGAGACTGTCACCCCTCCTGCCCTTTGGGGGCACATCTCACTAGGAGGCTTAACAAAGCTCAAAGGGACGCAGGGGGCATCTCCACCGTTTTACCACATGCTTTCCTGTTTGTATTGTAGTTTCCCTTCAGGCCGAGCGGGGCTTACTTCAGGCACCGCACCATGATTTTTTGACCCTGCTCTTACCAAAGGACAGAGTCTAATTCCTCTCCCTGCGAACATGTGCTGGCCTTGGGGACTGACTTCTTTTTTTTAAACTTTATTTATTCATTCATTCATTTATTTATTTATTTATTTATCTCTTTGAGACAGTCTCACTATGCAGTTCAGGCTGTCCTTGAGCTCACTTTTGTAGCCCAGGATGATCTTGAACTCACACCGATCCTCCTGCCTCAGCCTCCCAAGTGCTGGGATTATAGGTGTGAGCCACCATGCCCGGTTTAACTTTATTTATTTGTTATGACTGGTTCAGTCTGCCTTGGGGGTGGGGCTGGTCCAGCATGTGGTGCCGGGGATTGAGCTATGGTCCCTATGGTTGCCTAACCAGGAGCTTTAGACTGCTGAGCTATCTCACCAGCCCCAAGGGGACTGACTTTTTTTTCTTTTTTTTTTTTTCTTTGAGGCAGGGTCTCACTATGCAGCTCAGGCTGGCCTTGAGTTCAATTTTGTAGTCCAGGCTGGTCTCAAACTCACACTGATCCTCCTGTGTCAGTCTCCCAAGTGCTGGGATTACAGGCGTGTGCCACCATGCCCAGTTCTCTCTCTCTCTCTCTCTCTCTCTCTCTCTCTCTCTTTATGTATTTGGTACAGGGTCTTACTACACAGCTTGGACTTGTAGTGATCCAGGAGGGTCACTCCTGGAAAGGATATTCTCCTTTCCGCCTCCCCAGCTCCAGGGATTATAGGCATGCGCCACCACACCAGGTCTCAGCAGCTGGCTCAGTGCTCTTGGGGATGGGACTGGCATGGTATGTGATATAGGGGATCGAGCCCCAGTGCCTGCACTTGCCAGGCAAATGCTTAGTCCACTGAGCTTCCTCACCGGCCTGTTCTATGCCTTTCTGAAAGCGCCCACTGTGACAAACGATGTCTACTGACTAACTGTCCAGAGCACTGGTGAGAGCTGCGGAGGGGGGTGCAGCCGCGGCTAAGCAAGAGGAAAGGGGACAGAGCTCAGAAATGTCTCCCAGGGCTGGTGAGATAGCTCAGTGGCCTAAAGCACCTGCTTAGCCAACTGCAGGGACTGCAGCTTGGGACCATGGTTCCATCCCTGGCACCACATGTTGCGCCAGCTCCACCCCCAGGGCAGGCTGAGCCAGCCATAACATATATATATATATATGAGAGAAAGAAAGAAAGATGAAAAAAAAATGTCTCCCATAATTTGGATCTGAAATGGGCACCAAGGGCCCATGCGGTAAAGCCTTCTTCCTCAGTTTGCTATTTGGGGACATAGGGCTCGCAGAAGGTCCTCTGGTCATTGGAGCGAGTTTACAAGAGGCATAGTGGGGGTCAGGCATGGTGGTGCACCCCTGTCATTCCAACACTAGGTGGCTGAAGAAAGAGAAATGCAAGTTGGAACCTGACCTGGGCAACTTGGCAACTTAGTGAGATCCTATCCTAAAATAAAAAGTCTAGGGATATAGCAAAGACCCGGGGTTTTATCTCCAGTACCGGAAAACAAAGGCAAGGCATTGCCACTTTCTGTCTTTGGTGACCAGGCCATGAATTGAACTTTTGCCGAGTGCTATGCCACGGCGTGCTATCCTGCCAGAGGCCCAAAGACAGGCTCAACTGCTCATGGGTGAAAACTCCCAAAACTATGAGACAAAATCAACGTTTTCTTCCTAGAAATCAATTATCTCAGATATTTGTCACAGTATAAAACAACAAGCGAACACAGCACCCTAGCAAATTCCTCTGCATTCCCCTCTCAGCCTGCTTTCCCTTTGGGTTTCCTTGCAGCCTGTCCCCCTTGAGCGCTGTCCTTGGGGGATGTCTGAACTGTTAACTACCAGACAGACTGAGGCTTTGAGGAATGGGCAAACAAGTTCGAGTACCCGGATTAGGCACTGGCTTTGGGGGAAGACTGAGTGAGCTTCAGTATAGAACTCATTTCCAAAAACCTAGAGCAAGTGGACCATTTGAGCCAATGCTAAGGAAACACCTGGCATTACACAAAGCATCATGGTATTATACAGGCTCCAAGAGGCATAAACATAAGTCACATGTGACTTCCTGTCCTAAGGAGCCCACAGAGGAGAAATCAATAAAGGGTTCCTTTAGGCTGGAAGAAGGACACCATGAGGAGATGGGGATCGCTATTTTTAAGTGAAGATGTGAATATATTCAGTATTACTTTGGTGGTCAGAACTGGCACCCAGGGGTGAGGTGAAGGAATGGGAAACAGTGTGGGAGGGATAATGCCAGGTATTTATTAAATTTTCGTCTTTAGCTCCAATTCTCCACTTCTAGACTCTGCTTGTTGATGCTGGTTTGGGATGCTGAAAACCACACTTCTCCTTGCCAGCTGATCCCGGTTGAGTGTCCCTGTTAGAGGAATCAGAGGGAGACCAGAAGCAGGAGGAAGGACGGAGGACTCCCATCTGTCTGGTCCTGGTCACTAATAGCATCACTCAGCAGTGGCCTTTGACCCTGAGGACAGTGGACTGTTCTAGTGTCCAGCACACCCGGAGCAAGCATGGCTGCACCACAGAGCTGTCTGCATGGGGTGAA
>PVKN010029903.1:0-12875 GCA_004027915.1 Capromys pilorides
CTTGAAATATTTCTATTTTAAATTCAAATTTTTAAGATTGGAGTGTTATTTTAAATAATGAGCATATTGTGTGACAGGCTTTTAGAATTTTCTGTATATTTAGCTCACATTTGAGACCTTTCCTACCACGAATAAAATAAAATATGAAATCTTTTATTTGATTGTGCAGACAGGTATCTGTAGATGATGAATGTCATGCTTTGATGACCTTGGGGCATAGAAGGAAGTGACTTAGGGCGGGTGGGTGACAGGAAGGAAGCAGGTGGCCTCCTCAGCTGTTGCTCAGAGCAGACTCAGGTTTTTGCACTTCCCCGGCCATCCTTACTCGGAGACAGTTAGATTTTCTCTGGCCCTTTTCTTTTCTTCATCTTCATGTCTGACCTGACTTGACTTAGAAGGGGAAATATATGGATTCTAGTAGGAAGAAAATGTGTTGTGTAATTTACAACAGAACCTCCTGGCCTGCTGCACATGGCCTTAAGGTTCTGTGTTTTCTAGATGCCTTAATAAATGAACACTCACATCTAGAAGCAAGATTTTTTTTTTTCTCCGAAGGATTAGAGTAGTAAATTTCTGGATAACAGAAAAATAAGTGGAAAAGTAAAATTCTGTGTCTTGCATATATTTTTATCTAAACTTTTTGTGTGCATGTGTTTTTAGGGAAGGGTTTACAGGGTGTTCAGGGTCTCACTACTATTGGACTCATAGTGATTTGCCTGTTTACAGCCTCCGAAGAGCTGGGATTATAGGTGTAGTGCCACCACAACCAGTCTCAATTTCTGTCTCTGCTCGCCATGGGGACGGGGCCAGCTTAGCAGGCTCAGGGATCAAACACTTAGCCCTGTGCCTGCTTGTAGGCGCTTTAATTCACTGAGCTATTTGGCAGGCCCTCTCTAATCTTAGTAGCAACATTATTTGATGGTTTTATAATCCCTGGATCCAAAGTGAAGAAAATGGAGACAGAGCCATGTTCAGTGCTTGCTGTTAGCAATTGTACTAGTAGACATATATCTCTGTCTGACACTAATGCCCATGTTCTTACTGAATTTTATTTTAAATTTTACCTTTACTTTATTTTTTTAATTTATTATTTATTTATTTTTTAAAAAAGCATGGTGTGAAGCATTTCAACTCTTTTTTTTTTTAATTTTTATTTATTTATTTTTTATTGTAGCCACTTCAGCCTGCCCTGGGGGCGGGGCTGGCACAGCATGTGGTGCCGGGATTTGAACCACGGTCCTTTCTGCTCCCTAAGCTTTCCTAAGCAGGTGCTTTAGACCGCTGAGCCATCCTGCCGGCCCCAGCTTTACTTTAACTTACAAGTAAACTATCTTTTTTAGCACACTAAATGAAAAGTGTGGCCTGGTAGGTCTTGCTTCCATAGTTAAGGACCATATATGCATTGGATTATATCAGACAGGACAAGTTTGAGAAGATGAGTTGCTAAAATGAATTAAAATGGAAGAGCTTGTGAGCTAGCTCAGCAGACTAAGCCCCTGCTTTGGCAAGCACAAAGGACCAGAGTTGGATCCTCGATCTCATATGCCACCCTGGCCCCACCCATGGACCCATCGAGGGCGTGTTGAGCCAGTGAACAAATCTGGGTGTGGTGGTGCACACCTGCAATCCCAGTGCTGGGGAGGCTGAAAACAGAAGGATCACTGCAAGTTTGATCCGCATAGTGAGACCCTGTACCAAATACACAAAAAATGAAAATAAATAAATAAATAAATAAATAGAGACGAGGTCTGAAGAATCCCTGTGTAGAAAAAGCCAGGTAGGCCTCATAAATGACCTGTGCTTGGTTTACAAATTAAGGAAAAGTGAGTTACTTCTTGTAAATTAATATATTAAAGACATGCAGAATCTAAGTTCAACCAATTACCAACAATCAGTAAATTTGGTTAGAACAAATAAAGCACAGTGAAACTATAAAAAGTTGGATATTTTCCTTGCGTAACATTGATATCCATGTCATGAAAACCTCCTCCTGCACTCCCTGGTGGTAGAGTTCTGGAACCACTCCTGAGTTAGAGCTACCCAATTCATGAATCAAAGCTCACACAAGCGTTTTAGCATTGTATTGTACCTTGGCTTATCTTTTTGATGAAAGTTCATTTAAAAAAATAATCAGTACGTTCTCCTGAAGTCAAGAAGCAAACATTTGGTATCCAGCAAGGTGTTGGGCTTGTTAACTTTTCTTCTAATATATTCCCCTGTAAGTGGCCATTTCTAACTCAAGCACCTGTTCCTAATATATGGGTCCAAGAAATTAAGTCAACTTCTGATTGCACATTATTAGTAACCTAGAATACATACATCTAATGGTTTATAAGTTTATAAAGAATAGAAGAGGAAGTCAGGATTAGCAAGGCGAAGAAACTGTTAAAGAAGAACTCTGTATAAGACATATAAAGAAAATAAAATGTTTGACTTTTCTAAGAGTTGTAGAACATAAAGAACATAAACCAATATACCTGAAAATAGAGAAAAATGAAGAAGTGTCTTGCTTGATACTTTTGTAGGTATATCGTTTGGGGAATTTTATGTGACATTTGTTTGGTAGTGAATGTTATGCCTTAATCCTAATACCTTGATTACTATTGGAAAATAATTTGTATAGAAAAATATAGTGCATTTTAATATGACAGTGAATGGTATGTTCACTACATTTACCCAGAGTGCTAAAGAAAGCAAGCACAGTGGGAAATAGAGAACTGTATCTTTTTGTTGATAGTTGACTAAATACTGTGAAGAAGTTAATTCTTGATACTTTCATTTCCAGTAAATTGAAAACATTGGTAAAAGAGTGATTAAAATGTTTTATTTTCTTTTGCTTCTAGAGGAATTTCAAGTTGTTCTGAGTGGAAGAGGATTCACGTTGGGCAGTCGGAATGGCAGTGCCCTGTGTACTTACACTGCAAATGAAACATACACAAAGAGTAGGTACCCAGCGTTCGCGATATCCCTTTAGCATCTCACAGCATGCAGGCTGTGTCTTCTCTTTTTCCCAACTAGTATTAGTCATGATATAGTTTTCATAAAAACTAAAAATAAAGTCTTTATTGATAAGACACATAGTAATAATTGATTCCACATTTTTGATTGGGGCATGTTGTTTATGTAGATTTATGCGTTTCATTTTAGTTGATCTGTATTTGCACATAACTTGCTTTAATCTCCATCTCCCATTACCCCCTGACCCCACTATCCATCCTAGTTTATTTTTTTGTTGCTGTTGTTGTTATTGCAGTTTGAATATGTGTCATGTATTTTGATCATATCTGTGCTTCCTGTTACCACCCTTGCAGCCTTTTCTCTCCCCTTGCACCCTTCTTGTCTAATGATCTAGTGATAGTGCCCCTTCCATTTTCTTATCATCTCTTTTGCAGCCCACATACTGTGCAGTATTTGTCTTAGTCTCACTTATTTTGCCAACATGATCTTTACCTGAATGGATAAAGAAAATGCATATACAGTGGAGTGTTATCCAGGCAGTAAAAAGAACAAAATGTTGTCATTTGCAGAAAAAATGAGTGGATTTCAAGATCATCATTTTAAACAAAAAAACACCCTCAGGAATAATTGTTTAATAATAGCAACATTTGTTCCTTGTGTAGTAAATGGTGGACTGTGTCCTAGGCAGCGTCTTTATCAGATAGCTGAAAGAGTAAATACGTCACCCATGTTGGCACAGCTACAATGGGTAGAGCCGATGCCTCAGTCCAGTTTTCATTCACTGCTCCCATGCATATCAAATACCTTTTTACTCTTCCTCTTTCCCAGACTTTTTTGTGCAACTATTGCCTTAAAATATAATTACCTTGTACTGTTCTATCACATGTTGTCTCATTTCTTTTGTTTTCTTTATCCAATTTTGCAGTAATTTGTCAGTTTGTTAAATTTTGTTTCATTTTGCCTTTTAGTTCCTTTGTATTTTGAGTGCTTATATAGCATAGTGTTTGGTTATAGTTATCATATGAAGTGGATCTTAGTTTTCTGAAGATTTCGAGTCCGTACTAAGTCATTTATTTTGTAAGGCAGATCCTATAATTCTGTGAACTTTAATACTTATCGTATTAGAGAGTCATCTACAATTTTGCACTTTATCTGATGATGTTCAACACCTAGTTATTACATCTTTGGCCGCATACACAGTAATTATTCAATATGCAGTTGTTGAATTACGATGGTGAATATCTCAGCATGAAAAATGCCATAATCAGCCCTTCCTCTGTTAAAGTTACCATTTTGATAAAACAAAGCAAAAATATTTGTAAGAGTTTATTCATAAAGCTAATTTTATTTTTATTCAGTAGTCATTTGTGCCTATGTAATATATTCATCTATTTTATGATTAAGTATTTGAATTGATTATATTAAGTATAAGATAAACATTTTTATGCTTAGCCAAGAAAAGCTTAGTTTATTAAAGTGAATCCTAAAAACATAAGTACAGTTGGAATTGAATTTTTTTCATTCACACTGCAGGATAATCTATGTGATTATATAACTTTCTGAATGCATTTAGTGTGGATCATTTGTTTCATCTATTATTAAAATTATAAGGGCAGTTAAAGCACTTAGCTGAAAAGTGTATTATTTGTTATACATAAAAATATTTCACTAACCTTAAAAATCAAGTTCATTGTCCTTCCAGAGCTATGCTGTGAACAACAACTGTGTGAGATACGCAGAAATCTGTATTAACTCAGTGGCTTTCTGTTTTTTAGGTGTGAGACCTGTAAGTGTGCAGCTCAATTCTATGCTTTGTCCTGCACCCGTCTTGAATAAAGCTGGAGAGTAAGTATATCGCGGAAAATATTTTAAAACATTTAGTAACAAATTATTAGACAATAACAATAAGCACACTTATTCGACATGTAGAGCGCAGGTATTAAATCATAAAGCCCTAACCTGGCCCTTCTAGGGAGCACAGCTATACTCTTAGGTTAGAAATGCTGATGTGTGTTCTATCTCACGTCTACCTATTGAATAGATGTTGCTGTAAATAACTAGATTGAGCTCTTGTTAAAACCTATTCTGCTATTATTTTGAGCTTTAGGGAGTTTGACTTAAGCACACACAGGCACGTGTATGCACAATGAATTCTCAAGTGAGATTTTGAGTAATTTAATAAATTTTAAGGCATAGTACTTGTTGAATATTAAAGAATAATTGAAACATAACTTATTATGGTATACTTTGGACCATGCAATATTTCTACATTTTTATTAACTTGTGTTTTAATTTTGTACTGTTTCTGTTAAGATCTATATGTTATTTTTTCATGTAGCAGTATACTCTACTGATAGCTGATTTCAATATTTAGTTTGGAAGAGGGGCTTTTTTTAAATCACAAATGATTTTAGCAATAGCTTATTGTTTCCATTTGTGACCATTTTCTAGCCTCTCTGTTATGAAACAATTAATTGCAAATACTTTAGGGGCTCTCCAGTCCAAGAGCAGTGATCTCAGCTGTTTAGGGTGACACAGAGCAGTTCTGGAGGATGACTTCACATGCGTCTTTCTCTGAGACCAGAGAAGAATTAAGTATGTGAGGACACAATCCAGGATCTGACTCAGTATTTTGAAAATGAAAAGCTTATTTCTTCTGAGGAATTGAAGAAAACCATGCTAGTATTCTCAAGTTGACTTTTGTAAGTCCTTAAATATTCAAAATATCTGCTGGACAACATTTCTAGCTATGCAAATAAATTGGGGCAGTATCAGCTTTCTATTTTAAGTACATCTAAATGTTCCGTGTAATATAACTTACAAAAATTAAGGCAATTATTCATATTCTATGTCATCCAAAAAGTGGTCTTATCAATAGCATGTCCCTGGCTAAACTAGACTGGCATTGGAGCCACAAGAAGGCAAGTTTTCCATGGAGCTATTTTGACTCAAGTCTCAGCAATATTCAGTGACTTTCTTTTGTTAGCCGTGTCAAATCTGTTTAAGTTTGGTCTTGTTTTATTGAATTTCAGTGGTTTTCCTTATCATTCCCCTAGTCATCTCCACAAGCTCCCTTCTTTATTTTAATCATTGGCATCTCTGTCCTCTTTTGTCATTTATTTTTGAGCTGTAATCGATTTTTCTCTCATATCATCTGTCAGTCAATTCTCTCAGCTCTAATTTCAGAATATATCCCGTTTTCACTCTCAGCTCACTGCTGTGCTTGACTGAATGAATTCCTGACATCTCTTGCCTGGATTCTTAGCCTCTCACCATATTTTTCTGTTTTCGTCTTTTGCAAGCTTGATCCTGTGAAGGCAGATAGGTTTGAGTCACTCTTACGCTTAAAATTCTTGGTAGTGAGTCTGCTTTTGTCTTTGGGTCTGTGATTTTGTATTCTCTTTCTTATGCTTTAATTTTCTCCAAAGTCCTTATCTGTTTGTTGTTGGGCATCTCTTTTCTGCTAAGATAGATTTTCTTTGTTATGTTCTCCTGGCACCTTACCCTGTGCATGAGTTGGATGAAAGGATAGATGAATTTTTTCTCAAATGTTTTGTCTTCCTAATAAATATACAGAGCTTAAAGAGGTCATTGGAAAATTGAATGTTTTCAATTTGTGAAAATGATCACAAATGGAAAGGAGGAGAACCCTGTATCAGGTAAAAGAAAAAGAGTTTGAGTCTTGTTTTGGAAGTAAATAGCATTTAAGAGAACAGAAATCTGTAAATGATAGTGAACAGTTAAGGAAGACAATTTACTTTCTTCCCCTAAGTGCATATCAAATAAAATACATCTGGGGCTGGGGAGATAGCATGGCAGTTTAGGCACCTGCCTGGCAAGCACAAAGACCCAAGTTCAATCTCCAGTACCATATGCCTTGCTGGCTCTGGAACTGTGCTGTGCTGGCCACAGAAACCAGTTGTGGTGTCACACTCCTGTAATTGTGGTGCTGGGGAGGCTGAGACAGGAGGATCACTGTGAGTCTAAACTGTGTAGAGAGACCTTGTATTAAATTTTTTAAAAAATCCCTCTATTTTATCACAGGCTCTGGAATTGTTTTCTCTAGAATATGCCTTTGGGAACAGTCTCCTCTTGAATTGAGAACCATAAAGTTGCCTGGATATTCTAGAGTGATTTATGAATATGACATACACTTAGAAGATATGATTTTTTAAAAATTACACATAACATAATAGGTATCAAATATGAGATATCATTCATTTAGCTTTAGGTCTTAATATTTTGCCTATAGGCAAATGGAATGCTTTAGGATAGAGATACATGTAAAAGATTCACTTTTGTGTTATTTTTTAAGTAAACAGGCATATAATATTACTGAGGCAAAGCTTTAGAAGGTCTTATTTGTCAATGTGCTAGATATTTGGGGACATCATTATTTCTTCTGTTTAGTTACATTACAAGTAATTTGGACCTTTTCCTTTGCTTTAAAATTTCTTCAGATATTTTTGTAGGTGATGAGCTCTTATGAGATTGGATTAAAATCAACACAACTGAAACAGTTCAGCCTTGTAAGGTGACTGAAGCTTAATATGTTTGCTTAATTAGCTTTTGGCTAAGAATTCAAACCTATTAAATAGCTAGTTAGTCTATGTTTCAAATAAACACATCTGGCCCAACAGTGAATTAAGGTTTTTCCTGTGTGTGGGTGACAGATGTGGTGATAGTTCCCCCTCTTCTCTCCCTTAAATAATTAACAGCACACTGGTGAAGTGGCCCTGCACAGACAGCCTCAAAGCCAGATGCGTGGTCTCAGAGCTGGAGCCATGGCCATGTGCCTTGTCTCATTAGCCTGCTGTAGCAGGTCCTTTCTCATCTTTATGTTCTGCCCTGAATTGTAAATTTTTTGAGGATCATTCCTTTAAAAATTTAGGGCATGGATTTTTTTTTTGAGAGTGTTAATATGAAGATGCTTTTATGGAGAGAGAGACTAACACTGTAGCAGAGCAGCTAAGACATCTGATTTCATAAACTAATGTTACAGAGTAAACAGACTTAAAGATATATGGGAAGAGTTTACTCAGGAATATTATTGCTAAAACAAGACTGAAAAGATTTTGGACAATATTTCTTTAACAGAGATATATGTTCATTGAATTTCCTTATTTGTTAGAGATTTTTTAGGCTAAAATGAAGCTCTTAATATTGAAAGAGAAGGAAGGTGATGGTGGTAGCAATGAGATAGGTCTTTTTTATATTGTTGGACAAACTTCTAAAATATCACATGATTAAAGTAATTATCTTATCAAGAAAAATTGTAGAGTCTGTTTCTCCCACTGGTTTACCGCTATTAAGATGCCTTCTCTAAGTTGAACTAGGATGACCTCTACAGAGCCCTTTGACCTTCCACTGTTGGGCACCAATGTGAGGTGCAGGTAGCACATGTGCTTCCAGTGTGGCTTATTCTCTGACACTTGTTTTGTGGGACAACAACAATAGCGCAGCTGCTCTGTAATAGTTGAGATCTCAAACCTGTGATTTGGCAAGAAGAACAGAGCAAATTGGGTAAATATACATAAACACATTGTGAAGAAAGAAAAACAGAGTGGAGTGAACCAGAGCTTTATCTTACAGCTTGTTTGAAAGAGATGATTTAAGGAGGCATATGGTATAGTTAAATGTGCTTTCAAAAACATTGGCCAGAATCTTCTGGCAAATATGAAATAAATATCTAAATCAGAGCAAAGTGATAGTATTAGTTCTCTTAAAAGGCAGTGTGGGAAGACATTTGCCAGAGTATTCTGAGTAAGAAGTGGTGGGACATCCAGGCTTACAGAAAACCTCAAGCCTGGGATACAAAAGGAATGCTGAGATGAGCAATGTGGCAGACTTGGGGTTAGCACCCGGCTTGCGAGGTCTTGTACTTTGGTTTACCTCAACAAAATGTTTTTTTAATATTAAGTTTAATTTATTTTGTGTGCAGTATATTTAATTTATTATTGAAGTGCATTGATTCCTTGGTTGGATAAATTTTGCCCTTCCTGAGTCTGGGTGTGGGTGGCACATGCCTGTAATCCCAGCACTTGGGAGGCAGGAAATAGGAGGATCGCTATGAGCCACAGCTTCATAGTGAGACCCTAAAAAAAAAAAGACAAAAAGAAATTTTCCCCTTACTATAGCTTTTTTTTTTTTTTAAATAGAACCTTTGATGTGTTTATGCACACATATCTACATACTCCCTATGGGTACCAGACCATTAGTTATGCCTTTATTTTGAATACAGACATTGGAATCTTGGTGAAATGGGATAAAACTGAGGAGCCTCCTGATTTCACTACCGTAACCCGAATCCTACAATGGAACATTTATCTTTTCTTCTTCATAGTGTATTGCTTTCTGAGTACACCTTCCAGTGTGTGACATTCACCTAATGTGGACTGTATTTCCACCCTGTGTACTATATACAGCCTTAGAAGCTATCTTTTAAGGGCAACAGTAATTAATTCAAGCACATGTATGGGTGGCCAACAAGATGTTGCCAAGTATGGAAGTGTTAAACAGAATGCAAATTACAGCACTGGATAAAGATTCAATTTAGATAGAACACATGAGTTCTTCTCAAATAGTTGAAGATCTCTCATGTGAATATTTGAGTTATTCTTTATTGCTATAAAGAGGATAGGAACTGTAGCGGGGAGAGGGAAGTACATTTTAGCTCAGTAGAAAGAAGATCTTTCCAAACGTTGGAATTACTTTGTGTTCTCATAAGTTTTAAATGTATTTATTTATTTACTTACTTACTTATTTTTTGGTGATCCAGGGATCAAACGCAGGTCCCTGCAGTTTGCTAGGCAGGTGTTTATGCTGCTGAGCTATGTCCCCAGGCCTTAAACTTATTTAAAGAGGAAAAGTATTATGATGATGGAGAGAATATTCCTCAAATATGCACTTAAATCCTGTTACATAACTAATGTAACTTTTATATGATTAAATTTTTATTACTAAAACATTGATATTTTTGAATGAACTCATTAAAATTAGATGATTTTTCCCAGTATATATTTTTAGTATGTTATTAAAATTCACAAAACAATTTAAGTGAATTATTTTCAGTGCAACTATGAAAACTTTTAAAATAGAATTTGATGTGTAATAGTACATCTCTGAATGTAGATTCTTTTCTCTAATATTTTGTAATCTTCCTGACTGTGATTTTTGTTGTACTTACATACTACATTAAAATATCTTTTTTCTTTATGCATTTAGTACAGGGCTTACAGGGTCTCACTACACAGGCCGGGCTCGTAGTGGTCCTCCTGTTTTCAGCACCCCAAGTGCTGGAGTTACAGGTGTGCGCCGCTGCGCCCACTCTCAGTTGCCCTCTCAGAGTGCCCCAGAGGCGAGGCTGGCAGGCAGGCCAAGGATTAAACCCCTGTGCATGAATCTGACTAAGCAGGTGCTTTAATCTGCTGAGCTATCTATGTGGCTGGCCCTAGAAATATCTTAAGAAAGTACTTAATTCCAGAATCC
This sequence comes from Capromys pilorides, assembly GCA_004027915.1. Lineage (NCBI taxonomy): Eukaryota > Metazoa > Chordata > Mammalia > Rodentia > Capromyidae > Capromys > Capromys pilorides. The sequence continues at coordinate 10,447 of PVKN010029903.1, forward strand.
TTGAGCTACTTTAAAGAAAGTATTCTTACATGAGACATTAATTTGTATATATATTCATAACTAGAATTGAAAATATGAAATGTTCCTTTCTAACTTAAAATCTTTTATCTTTTTAATAAATTTATTTATTTATTTGTTTATTTAATTAATTTATTTATTTGGTACAAGGTCTCACTACACAGCTCGAACTCATAGTGATCCTCCTGTCTCAGCTTCCCCAGTGCTGGGATTACAGATATGTGCCACCATACCCCATTTCGGTGGCTGACACAGTGTGCCCAGGATTCTGGGGCCAGCACAGCGTGCAGTACCAAGGATCGAACCCAGGTCCTTGGGCTTGCCAGGCAGGTGCTTATGCCACCGAGCTATCACTCTAGCCCCTAAGTTAAAATCGTGATTATGCACAAAACTAACATTTGAAAATCTATGCAGAAGATAAATTAGTAGAACTTGATTTGAAAATCTTAAATCACAATAATTTTCATAACTTTTTGAGTTGCCAGTTTAATTTTCAGTATGTACAAATTGTAGGAAAATTATTTACTAGTTCCAGAAAATGTCTTTCACAATTTCATGTAAATGTTTATCCTTTTTAATGAATCATAAAATGGAAGTCTTTTACTGGATATACACAAAGGCAGAAGAAAATCAATACTTTGCAGACAGTTCACCGTGTTTGGAAATGTCAGTTGCTTTTCATGGAGTATGAAGTTTCTCAAATTAGAGTAAGTGACATGTGATACCAAGTCCATTTGCTGTTGTGGAATAATTATACATCTTTAGGTATCAACTGAAAGTTGTGGTTATTAGGACTCACTGGATTGCATTAGCTTCATTGAATATCACAGTGCTGTTTAATAATTTATTCATAGATTAATTTAGTACATTTAAATTTAGGTTTATCTCTATTGATTGGGTAACATTTATCACAAAATATACCTCAAAGAAACTTTTTATTAGCTTAAGATTTCTTGTTTTTTTAAATCCTGTCATTTAAAAAAATATATTATAAGAATAAAGAGTAAACTGAGGTGCTTGTAAAAAAAATTAAAAACAAAAAGCGTATGTACAGAAAAAGTAGTTGAAGGAGCTGTCAGTTCTCAGCCTTATGTTCCTCTCCCTCCCTGTGTCATTCATACTGTGGGCCACTCCTCCTGTCTGTGATGTCCTCTCATGACTCATGACTTCATATTCTCAACTTAGTTATTTGTTCTGTATGGCACTGCGGGGTCCTCTTCTTCTTACAGTCCCTACACTGTTTGTTTTTGTTATGGTTGGATTCCTGATCCACACACCTGTCTTCTTACAATCTTCCTTTCCTTGGTGCTGAGCTGCAGATCTTCACATGAGACTTTTGACTTTCTTTTGAACCCACTGTCCAGATATCCAGTCTCAAAACATCTGTGAGTCGCCGGGATTGGCCATGGACAACTCACACATAGAGGTTGCTAGGTGTGCGCATCTCCTTCTGTTCAGACTCACTCCTTCTCTTACAACACCTATGCAAAACAACTCATCCACTTATAAAACAGAAATGCCGAAGCCATCTTTATTCCTACTTCCTCACGCCCTGCATCCATGCCCCTGGCCTTTTTTTCTAATTCTTACTGTCTCTTAGTTTTCACTATGCTCATAACCACCATTTTGTTTGAACTCTGCTTTAGTTCTTCTTTGAAGTACATTTAGACTTTCTTATCTGGTCTTCCTACTCCAGAAATTCATTCTTCATATTCATGCCTCAAGAAGAGTGACAGTTGTAAAAAGTGGTTCTGACTATATTTCTACCAAGCTGCAAAACTCCTAAGACTGATTCCCACATGGCTGGCGATGTCTGGGGCACCCTGGGTACTTCATGGTCCTCCTTCCACTCTCCTTTCCATGCTGATGCCCATTTCCTCTTTACTGCTACACTCTTCCTGACATAGTTCATGACTTTTAGTTTCATGAGGGTGTCTCTCGCCTTCCAGCCTGTTAGGTGCTCCACCTATTTGGATCACTTTAGAATCTCATTTTCTAATTCCTTATTATTCTTAGAAGATGACTTCCTGTGAGAGAGATCTTTCTTGGCACCCCTGTTCCAAAGCTGAGTTGAATGTATCTCCCATACGGTTCTCTTGTAACTCTATAGTTATATTGATTTCACCTAATATCATACGATTATCATTGTTTATAGGTCTTTTCCCCATTTACTCTACTTTTTAGTTATTTATTATTGAAGCTCTATTAACAAATAGTCTAATGTGGCTGTGCTATTTTTGCAATAGTTGTTATTACTGCTGTAAGTAACAGAAATATTTATTAATTAACTAGTACTAGAACAAGTGATTGAATTTACTGGTACTCATAGATCAATTTGGAATGTGGTTTTAGCACACAGCTTAATATAGCTGTAATTGTTGGTTTCATAAGATAATGTTTTATAAAAGGAA
>PVKN010029904.1:0-12819 GCA_004027915.1 Capromys pilorides
ATGTTCCTAGCAGGCAGCTAACTTTTAGTTTTTTTCCCTATGGTATTATCCTTTCCGTTTATAATAGTTCCCTTAAATTTATATGATATGGAAGGGGAAAAAATCAAGCGCTCGCAATTCAGGCTTTAATTTACCATTACCCAGTACTTTTTACTACTACAACGGCATTTATGGACTGGTTTGCGCCATCAGAACTGCAAAGATTGGCAGAAAGAACCGTCCGCGTCCCCGTCGCCCACCAAAGGGGAGGGGGCGCGGGCTTAAAATTTTGCCTGGACAGCAAATCTGAAATTTCTACCATCGGAGCATAATTCAAAAGTCATAACTCAGGGAAAAAAAAATGGGGAGAGAGTAAATGCGTGCATCAGGCGCTGCAGGGATGGGGGAGGGGAGGGGACGCCGCGCAGGCGCAGGAGCTGCCACACGCCCGCGCGGCCACGCGTGCACGGGACAGGACCGAGCCTGCGCCGCTGCTGGCGGCCGCCAGGACCCCGCCAGAGATCGCTGAGCCCAGGGTGGGAAGTTGGTGACTCCCCAACTTAGCAGCCAGGCGTTCCCCAAACAAAAGCCCAGACAGACATTCAAACCCAAGAGACGGAGCTGCCAAACCCGGAGGCCCCCCGGGTTCTAGAGAGTTCCGCCGTCGTGGAGCGAGGTTCCTTTATCTCTCTGGGACCATCATCCCCCAGGCAGAGGAATGGAACCTTAAAACCCCATAACTCAACTGCACATACTGTTCAAGTTTGGGGGCCCATTTGTCAGTGCCATGGCTGATATAATCAGCCCGAGGGGCCCCGGGACAAAGAGAAGCAGGCGACAAGCCCGTGACCGCCCCGCCATCCGTTTCCTTGATGAACAAGGGACTATTAGTTGCACGGTGGCGTTATCTAGGTGACGAATGTGCCCGGCTTTCAGCGCCTTCTCCCGGAATTGCAGAGGGATTGTTGAGAACCCACGGCCCCGGGGAGTTGGGGGCAGGTTTCGTTGCTGGGGGACTGGGGGTTGTTTTTAAAAAAATGAAGTTCAGTTTGGCGGAGTCCATAGACACGGAACTGTCCTTCAGCCACAGCTAGAAATCCATCTAGCGCAGAGGTACTCTTTTAACCCTGTTCTTACCTCGTAAAACAAAAATGTTTAAAACAAATCCTCTAGGGCCGGCGAGATGGTTCAGTGGTCTAGAGCACCTGCTTGGGAAAGCTCAGGCAACTGCAGGGACTGTGGTTCGATCCCCGGCACCACATGCTGCGCCAGCCCCCACCACCAGGGCAGGCTGAGCCAGCCACAAAATAAATAAAATAAAGAAACAAACAAACACAACAAGCAAACAAACAAACAAATAAATAAATAAATAAATAAAATTAAAAAAAAAAACAACAAATCCTCTATAACTTGAGAAAAACAAAATCTAGTTGATTAAACACCACCTGTATGCAGGGTTCGAGAACGGCCCTATCTGGCCTTTGTGCAAATTAACTCCTTCATAAAATTTGAAGAAGGACAACAGAGTCACCGACATGACACTCAGGGGAAGGTGGAAGCACTATCTTCTAATTTTCTTCATAAATTATAAACCCCAGGGAGCTGCCGAGGACTGATCCTGTGTACTTAAGCGCATGCTCACCTATTAGGCTCCGCCCATGCCCCGCTTGATACACTCTGTGAACTTTTATATAAAATATTATTTCTGCTGGGGTGTGCTTGAAATTCCAGAATGCAAGAGACTGAGGCAGGAGGACCTCTGTGAGGCCAGGGCCAGCCTGAACTGCACATCGAGGTCCTGTCTCAAAAAAAAAAAAGAAAAAAAATCAAAAATCAGAAATAGGGAACCAGTGAGACAGCTCAGTGGTCTAAAGCACCTGCTTGGGTAAGCTCAGGCAACCGCAGGGACCATAGTTCCATCCCCGGCACCACATGCTGTGCCAGCCCCACCCCCAGGGCAGGCTGAGCCGGCCATAATATAAATATAAATAAATAAATAAACAAATAAAATTTTTTTAAAAAATCGAAAATAAAATCAAATAGTATTTCTAAACTCCTTTTTCCCAGTAAAATTTTACCATTGAACCCAGCCTGGGCATGTTGTATTCTGAGTTAAGCACTGCTGTTACTAACTCTAAGCAGAAATGTAGTTTATAAAGTATTTTTTAAAAAAAATTAGGGCCAGCCCGATAGCTCAGCAGACTAAAGCGCCTGTTTATTAGGCACAGTGCAGTGGCCAGGGTTTGGTCCCTGGCGTGCCTGAGCTGGCCTATCCCTGGGAGTGCCGAGACGGTGATTAAGATCGGGCATGGTGGCCTGCGCCTGTAATCCAAGGGACTGGGAGGCTGAAAACAGGAGGATCACTACAAGTCTGAGCCAGGTAGTGAGACCCTGAACACCCTGTAAACCCTGTACCAAATTAAAAATAAAAATAAAAAATAAACTACAGCAAGACTTTATTTTTTAAAAACTACATTTAAGAAATACATTTCTTATTTAAATTTTTCTTTTACTTTTCAACATAGTTCACCATATTTTTGCTGCTTTAAGCCACTGGTAATATTTATAAAAGAATAACAATATGAGCTCTCCCCTGGGTGCAGGCTTTCTGGTTCCTGAAGTCAGATTGTATTTTTATTCTTGCTGACGTGGCATCTTTTCATCATCTCTTTTTCACGTGTGGTCCGGGGGTGCTGCACCACGAACAGATCATTTAAGTTAGCTTCTGAGAAACCCAGAAACTTCCATCTAACAAACTTATTAAAATATATTTCACAAAGTGAGATTTAGACAATAACATAAAATATCTGCTTTTATCATTCAAAAAAAAATGGCCGGCATATTTCATTTTGAAAGGATAGTAAAAGTTTCTTAATCAAAAACTTCTCAGGGACTGTTTACCACCTGGATTTACAGCGAAACTGCGTCTGCCAGGCTCGTAAAACTGCCAGGCTTCTCAGTCAATACTCCGAGGGAAGATGCCACGTTTTCAAAATCCTCCCAGCTGGGACGACGGGCTAGGATGGATTCTTTTCTAATTCTACAGAGAGGGCATCAGGAGGCGTTAAGGAGAGCTGCAAGGACTGACGGCAGAATAAGCCCCGCAATGCTCTTTAGGCTTTCGTTCTAAAAAAAAAAAATTATTTATTGGAATTGCAATAATTCATTTGGCAGAGTGTGCAAAAAATTTCATGGAAATCTTTTCTTAATTTTACACTTTTGTAGTCTATTGAAAATCACACCCAGCATGCTCTCACGTAGGCCACTTAAACTGGAAAATATACTGTGATAGAATTATGAATAATAACTCGGGAGAAGAGTTTGAAGAATATTCTAAGTCCGACCGAAGTCCATTTTTGCCTATGCTATGCAAGAAAAGTAAACTTCCAGCCGTGAAACTTTTTGCCTCGGTCGTAACTTCTGTGGCAGAGGTCACTGTCTCTGTCATGTTCTGCAAGATGACCTACCCGGTGTCAGCCATGCAACGTCCAGCTCGTCTCCTGTGCAGAGGGAGGTTAGGGTCACCTTCCCGACTGCCGCACCCCACTAAGTGACCGCGTGGGCAATTCCAGCGATTTCCCTTCACCATTTAAAAACAAACAAAAAGTAGCAACACAGCCCGAGAATTTAAGAAAGAATTATAGAACGGAGAGAAGAAGCGAAAGCGCGGGAGGCATTTGCAGCGCGTCTCACAGGCTGGCCTCTGTTTATTTTGCTGGGGCCTGGCTAGCAGCGTAGCCTCACCTCCCCAGCTCCACTGAAATTAATATCAACTTTCCTAGCATTTGTCCTCATTTTTTTCTTCTGATGGATAAATTCATTGTTCTCGAACATCACTTTCTCAATTACACAAAGTTGGGGCAGCTTAACTAGCTAGGAACGTTTCGATGAGGCTTTCTGTGTTACCTTTGAACACGGCACAGAGCAGGTCTAAGCAGATTAACATATTTAGAGTTAGAAATCGTACTACAACTTGAAATTTTATCCATAGCGGAAGTGCAAAAGCAGTAGAAAGTTTTCCCTGTTTGTCTCCCTTGGATTTCCCCATCTGAGCCAGGGAATTTTAATGCATCGAACTTAGAGGGAAAGCCTGAAAAACAACGTGAGACTATCGAGTCAAAATAAATTTGTTGTTCTGGAAGAAGAACACCTGCAAAAGCTTCCACTTGAAGGTTTCCTCGAGTCCCTTAGAGAAATTCCAGGAGCGCTTGGCTACTGTGACAGGAGCATTTGTACACACAGAGGAAAAGATGCAAGGAAAGGAGGGGCCAAGTTCTTTACTTTCAGGTTCACCGAAAAGCTTAGGCGAGCAAGGATTTTTCATAATATATTCACAGGAACTCAACTTGTGGCCTTCCAGGAGAATCTCTCCTGTCCGCGCCCAGCCCACACACCAGCGCACCCTCAAACCACCCCCAAATCAAACTTTTGCAAATCATTTCCCCATTAAGCTGTCACTAATTGTGCCGATCCTCCAAACCGGTCATTATAATTTCCCTAATTTAGAAAAATGTAAAAAAATTGTTAAGCTGATTAATAAATTTTGTTCCAAAAAGAGGCATTCCAGGGTGACCCTATTCCCACTAGTGACGTCAAGTCTGACACAAAGCTCGTCCTTAGAGAGTTTTATTAAAATCCGTACCCATAATTTTAAATCCACAGTCATAGAACAGACGCCAGCAGTAGCTGCAGTTTTTGATGACCAAATTCAGTTTATTCTGAAATGTACACAGGGCAGGGGTTAGGAAAGGGGATTCTCTGCTTCTCGGCGCAGGTAAGGATGTTGCCGAGTTTTTAGGAAAACCCCTAAGTCTGTCTCCTGAAAAGTGCTGCCTCGCCATGAAGAAAATCTAAGGGCCAGGAGCTGCCTGGGAAACCAGACACAGACCAAGAACCCGGGTGGAGGGAGGTGACCTAGCTTGGTTACAGATTAGCCTCAAAAAATGTCAGATCAAATTATGATCTTTTAAAAAGTATAAAAATTAATTATTACTAGGAGGATCCATAAACATTTTGCTAGGAGCCTTCATCCGGGTTATGCTTTGTCTTTGGCGTTCATAGGGGAGACAAAAATAAATACACAGCTGAGATCAAACTTGGACCCACACGACTTGAGAGGGGCTCACCCCACTTAATAACAGGGAACCGATTTCTGTTTCCTACTTAATATCGAATCACCGGCTGCTCTCGCCTCACCTGGGAGCCCTCTTGTCTTTCTGTTCTGCGGGGTCCACATCGTTCCTCCCTTGGAAGACCTCGACCAGAATAGCCGTTCATTTTCTCTTTTGCAAAAACCCAAGTCGTATTTAATACTTTGAAACACGGTTTCAGATTTATTCAGAGTTGCTAGAAGCGGGTTCTCCTGTTGCTATTAGAATCTGATCCGGGCTCCCGGGCCACCCTAGCGGCCGCGACCAAGCGCACGCGGAGACAGCGCCCACGCCCTGCCACCCAAGGCCCCGGACGCCACCGAGGCGCACCCGCCGCCGCTTTTCATGGTCTCTCGTCTCCAGAGTAATTATTCCACAGCGCAGCATCGCTTTTAGTGGCCTCCTAAAAAGCACATATAATTTTATGCCACCTGTAGAAATTTATTCGGCCGGAAAGGCGCACAAACTCATTTGCAACCTGCACACCAGTTGCGCTCCCTCCCGTCGCCTCCCGCTTCCTGCAACTTTGAGAAGATCTGAACTATGCCCGCCACTGGAGGACGCTGCCACGGGAGATGACAGATCTGGCAAAATTAATATGTTGTAGGATATACAGCAGATCTGATTTAATCTGCTAAAATGCTAACCACATCCTTTTATAATTGACAAAGAAAAAGCATTTGTGAGTTTAGTTTTAAGCATATTCAAGCTCCTTTGTTTATCTACTCGGGAATATAAAACCTTGAGATTATAGGTTTTATTTTATTTGTCCTCCCTTTAACTCATATAATAAAAACATATGAAATTGATGGCTGTAAGGAAGTCGTATCTTTGAGGTTTAAGGCATTATTAAAATAAAAAATAACAAAAATACAAAAATAAAATGAAAAGATAGGAAATTCTCAGATCCGAGGGTGCATAAACGTATGTAGGTATACAATTTCTATCCTTGAATAAATCCGGGAAAGCCCAGAAGTAGTATTGTCTTTTACCACAAGAGGGGGCTAGAGAACTCTGATCGCTTCCAAGGTCTATAAAACCCTTTTAACTGCTACTTTATAGACATTCAATTACAACGGGCCATAATACATTAAGGCATTAAAATACACATCTATTCCCAGCCTATGCCAAAGCAAGCCTTGCGCTCGTGCGTTCCGCGGACGATCCCAGTGCCGGCGTCAAATAAGCACTTAGGCAGTTTCCAGGGGTTTCCATTTTCCTCCCTGGCGCCCCCTCCCCAAAAGGGAACCCTCCTCCTTAGATCACCCCCTTGGACCGGCACATACCAAAGAACGTGATAAAATATCCTCAAGGTCTGCAGAGCGCGACAGGGCGGGGTGAGGCAGGGGTGGGGCCGGCGACAATTTATGTAGTTTGGAAAAGTGGAACCTCTGGGGATAAACGCGAGAGCGGTCTTTAATACCGTCTAAAGGTAACAGTTGAAATGAATTAGGGGAATTATCCGGTCTCAGAAGATAGTAGAGGAGAGGGCAATGGCCCAGAGCCAAGGAAGGAAAAGTTTAGGTTGGACATGAAGAATAAATTAGCGGTAATAGTTGGGCGGGCAAGATGTCCTTACAAAGGAAAGATCTGAGGCACCGTCACTATATTTGATAATTAATTAAATGAGATATTATTAAGAGTGATGGGACTTCATTAGAAGGATTGGATTAGATACGCAGGACATTTTTTCCCTAAGCTCGCCAACTTTTGAGGCATTTACAGATGTCTAAAGATGAGAGCTCCCAGTCCTGGTTCACCCCCATGTTTTATTCATAAAGTAAAAGTTAAGGTATCACTATAAAATAATTATAAAATTATGCCTACGCTTCACAGTTTCCCATGAAAATATACTCTATTATATAAGCTATGTTCTACCAGCTTAGAAAATGACTGCGGATTAGATAAAGATTTTTATAAGTGAGAACTTCCCAGGAAAGAAAAATTCCCTCATAAATCTCAATCTTTTACAAGCTAGAGGACCCGTTCCACATAATCTTTCTTTCCTCCTAGACGAGTGTATCTGGGTTTAATCTACTTAGGATCCAGCATAAAGAAAAGGCTGTCATCGAAACTGGAGACACCGGCTAGGGCCGAGGCGTAACAGGCTGGCTGAATTCGGCACCTTTTCTCCGTAGCCCATGAGCGCCTGGAGATGGACGGCTGCTCTGGGGTCGCTTGAAACAGCACTACGAAAACTGCTTTTTTATTTGAAAGTCAGAATTATGCGTTAGGCCAAAAGACTTTGCAGTTGTAAGAAAGACAACTGGAGCATGATATAGACACAGAGACAGAGAGAGAGAGAGATGGATATGTAGAGAGAGAACATTAAACAAAATACTTTCAAATTAGAGCAATTGGACACTAGGGTGAAACACCTGATGGCTCTGGACCTTGGAGGAGGACGGTCCAGTGGTGAAAATGCACTGAGGATGAAGAACTCTAGAACTTTCCAGGAGGTCTGTCCGAGGCTGAATAGCCAACCTCAGGCTGATTCTGCTGTTTTTAATTCTGCCTTTGCAGAACATGAGCGAAGGTAACCAAGCCCTGTGCACAAGATCTCCCCGTCATCGGTGCGCTAATAACGCGCATGGCCTCCCCCGCACCCCCCACGGACCGACTTCGGTCTCCATCGTGTACGCGGCTCCAGGTCGCACTGAAACCCAAAGCCCGCGGTCTCCTTTGGTCACCCTGGAGTCGGGCCACACCGACGGCTGTGACAATCAGCCACGGAGCCCGTGGTCGTTATTTCACCACTAATTACAGCGCTGGAAGCTCCCTAGGAGCGTTTGACCTTCCAAAGGGCGGACCTCTCATCATAGTCCCAGTCTGGAAATGACTTCCAAAAACACTTTGGCCAGGAGCCAGATCAAATATTATTGTAACTTTCTTCCAAACTACTGCGAGCCTACCAAGTCTTCTGTACGAGCGGTTTCCAGTCCCCAGCGCTCGGTTCTGCCCTCTGTGCTCCTGGCAGGGTGCCGCCCCTCCCCACCTGGAATATTTAGGGGCGCCACACCCTCCTCCTCTTTCGTGTCCTCCACAGCCACTGAACTTGAGACAGAGCAAAGGCATCCCGCGTGGCTGCTGCATCAGCAGTATATTAAAATCTATAACAGAGACAAAAAAGCCGAAAAGATAACCAGCTGGTTCCATGCCCAGTCAATCCAGGGACTGATTAGACGCCACTCCTAATTGTAACTGGAGATCGGAGGGACCCTTTGGAAATGTCCTATGCGAGAAGTGGCCTTGGGTTTTCTCACTTGCTGGCTACAGGAGCCAGACACTTGGTGTTTTCAAAATTAGCACCTCTTGGATCAAACAGAGACGGGGCGAACTCTCTGTCAAGTTCCTTCCCCAAGGTTTTTATACTGAAACTTTGCAAGTCATTTGTGTTGGGGAAAGGGGCGTTGCTGACAACGTCCAGCCCAGCACGGGCGAGGGGTGGGGTCGGCATGAGCACCCTCGGCTGGACGTGTCATGTAGGAGGGTGAAAAATGGGTCACTCAGAGATGGATAATTGTTATTGTTTTTTAATTCTTCACAAAACACGTATAATCCCTGGTAATCATTTGTTTAAGTTATATAAATTGCTGTCAACTTCGAAGCCCGGTTTGTCATCCTCAACCGTGATTTATACCAGACTATATAAACGACACTGTGTCTTAGACCTAATAAGACATTTGTCTTCGTGAAGGAGGCCACCACGGTGCTCAGGGGCTGCTTGCTTACCCCCAACACAGTTAACTCAACATGGAATCTTTGATTTCGTCCGGGGACCTGAAATCGGAGGGCGTCAATCAGAGCCAACAGAAACCTGTTCAGAAGTCCACGTGCTCACGGAAGTGGGTGCTCTGCTGCAGATTTTATTCTTGGTCCCCCCACACAGACCTGGGAACAAGTTTTATGTTGCTCTGTAGCGCAAGCCTCCAACCCACACGGAACTTCCGCTGGCGCTGGCGGGAGTCGGGTGCCATTCTTACGGAGTCTATCGGCTAGCCAACAACAAAGGCGGACACCACATCTCGAAATAAAAAGAGAGCAAAAGAAACGCTTGCTCGAACGCACGTGGGTGTGCTTCTTTCCAGTCTGAGAGAGAATAGCTGGAGTCTTTTTTGTTGTCTTCATAGTACAGAGTGAAAGTGAAATGCACATCTAAGTGTGTCCATTTAGTTTACGTAATTAAAAGATGCCCGAGGCCGGAGGGGGTGCTGCAGACCTGCACTCGGGAGGCTGAGGCAGGAGGACTGCTCCCAGGCTCTGTCTAAAAAACCAAACCAGGCCACGTGAAGAAAGAAATGATCCCCACCCCACTCGTGAGTGAAAGGCCAATGGTTCGCTGTTTTTAGGCTGCTGATGCTGCCAGCCCACTAGAGTGCTCCCATTCCCGGCGTTACTGGTATTACAGGTCACAGGGATGGCCGGTACTCAGGCACCAATGCGGCTGTGACCGATTTCTAGCATTCCAAGTAAGGTGGTTCTAAACACTGCTCCAAAGTTGTCACTGGGGTTTCTCCTAAGATTTATTCTGATCAATGAGGTCGTTTACCTCTAATCCCTGCACGATTAATTCCCATACCTCGGTAAGCGCTGTGAAATGTGGCTTACTCACTCTGGGATGCAACAGGACCTGTACGCCACCACGAGGCCCCACAGTTCCCCTCGAGGAGGGTCTCAGCCTGGCTTGTGGACAACTACGTTTTGTGCTAAGCCTGAACTTCCTCAGAGGACACGGGTAGGTATAGACGGCAACACCAGCTTAATCAGTGGCAGTCGAAGCGTAAGAGTTTAGTTCACTGAAAGAACACCTTTTAAAAACAATTAGAGCTCTTTACAAGCACCTGATTATGTGACAGGTGAACCCATAAAGGCGACACATTAAAAAAATGAATAAATCTACACCTCTAATTGGAGATTCTAACGCATGCTTCTCAACAGATAACAGAGGTTCCAGGGAACAGAGGAATCTGAAGAGTGCTATTTATAAACACAGCAAGGGCAGTCAATAAATATTTCAGGAGGACACCTAGTACTTAAGTAGAAAATAATCATCACGAGGCCACAAAGGAAGTCGGGATAAGATCCAAAGATTCAGGAGCACGCAGGCTGTGTTTTTACGTTATAATGGAATAAAATTAGAAATTAAGAGTAGAAGGGCAGGTTTACAAGTTTCTAGAAACTACGACAAAACACACACAAAAATAGAAACCAGAACAAAAAACACCAAAAATGCTTCTAAATAACAAGTGCATTAAAAAGAATTTCATAAAGATTGTGAGACACTTAAAGTCATGATTCTAATGTATTTACATATTTATACCAGGAATTGAATTATCTTGATTTTTTTGAGACAGGGACTCGTTCTATAGTCTGAACTCATTGTAGCCCCAGCTGGCCTTGAACTCATGGAGATCCTCCTGTCTCAGCCTCCTGAGTGCTGGGATTACATGGGTGTGACATCATACCTGACAGAACTATGAATTAGTTCTATAAAAGCAATGCATAGCAAATTTTGTGGGGGGTACTGGGGAACCAGTAGTTAGAGGAGAATTTTTAGTTCTGGACACATTTATTTAAAAATCGATAGTCCATTCAGAATTATGGGTAGAAAGAGACAGAAGTCCTTCAGCGTGGTAGCTGCAGCGCCCAAGCAGGAGGTAAAGAGCTCTGCGAAGGAAGCCGGTGAGGAGCCCGCCAGGATGCCAGGCTTGCACGCAGGTTAGATGTGTCATCCATGGAAAATCACTTCATTTCTCTGAGCCTCATCGTTGTCTCCCTGTACAGTGGCAATAGCGATACCCCCTCTCTGAACCTGTCCTCGAATTCCCTAAGGGGACCCCCTGGAAAGCATTTCATGGGCCCAGCTGACCCCCGGACCCCGTGATTCTAACTTTGGCCTGATAGAGTTGACTACCACCTTGAATATGAGCCACAAAAATGTGATCCGTAAACTAAACCTTAATTTTTATTTCACAACACTAAAATAGTTTGTTTAAATTACATGCTGACCCAGTGTCTTCTTTCCATTATTAAAAAACAGAAAACCCACGCTGTGACTCCAGAAAGCACGTCCAGAGCTCCCGCCATGGCCACCTCCTGCCTGGCCAGAGACGGAGCCCAGAGCCGGGCGCCTGGCACCGAGCGGGTGGCCCCTGAGCGACTACCATATTCTTTAATCTAAAACCGACATATTTCACAACTAAAAGCAAAGCAGAGAAACCTAAAAAAGAACATGTACTAAAAATAGTACTGTAAGAAAAAGAATCAAAACCAAACCCCAGTTCTCTTCAGTGCCAGAATATTCTGCCTCGGTCTGCAGAGCGCTATGGCTAAGGACAGAAGAAATGTGTCCCCAGGGACCTCCTTGGTTAGGGACTTCCTCTTATCCTCAGAGAGAAGCAAGGTCCCCACTTTTCTTCTCTCCTTCTCATGTTGCTTGAAACAAAACCTTCTCTACCCTTTGACAGCCTGATGTTAAAATAAGCTCTGCCCGGGTTTCCAGGCCTTTCTGGATGTGCCTGCCCGCCAGGCCCCTGCCGCAGGTCACCTCCGGGGGGTCACATAGTGTTACAGATTGAAGCTTTCTTCAAAAACAATTTCACTTTTTCTCCTCCTGCCTGAAGGAGTCACTGTACTCTTTCTAGAACAATTCCTCTCCCCGACCCAACTTTCAAAAAAGCCTAGGCAGACAGGGGCTCGTCCTTAGATTGAAGAAATACGGTTATAGACGCGCTAAACGACACTGCGTAGGTGGACGCCGAAGCTGGTCAGACCGCCTGGCTTCCTAATTGTCCAGCTTCTATACGGTTATTGTATTCTAAGTTTCCTACTAAAAAAGTTTCCCCTTCGGTGTGGTAGAAACTATACTTTCTGTTTAGAAATCTGAGTGGCACCGCTTGGCTAGGAGAGACCCTTCCGGATGCTGGGCTCCGTCCCCTGTGAGATGGGACAGGCAAGGAGCCGGGGGAAGCCGGGGGCAGGGAGCGCCCTGCTCTCCTTTTACGCATGGTTTACCCTGTAAGCGGGGCTCCCATTGCTGCTGTGCACCTGGCCAGGAGTCCCTATTCTTCTAAGGCTTTCTGCAGTTTTCCCACAGGCATGAACCCAAACGCAACCTCGTTATTGGTTCTCTGTGCTACAGTCAGGGCAGACGGAGCAGACCGCCTGTCTGGCTGGGGGTGGAAGGCAACCAAGCTAAAATCTTCTCCACATTTTCTAGTACAGAGAACACTACAAAGCAAATGAAAAGAGACTGTGTTTCCTTGCTAAAGAACCGCCTCAGCTACCTCCCCAGTAGGGAGCACCCTGACTCGCTCACCTGTCTATCTAGCGACACCGCTGTCCCAGGGAAATGGTAAACCTCAGGAGGACAGGAACCGGGTACAGCATCCAGCCCCTTGCTACTAGTTTGGAATCTCTTAGAAGGGATTGTTCAGGGTTGTGGAGATGGCTTGGCAGCCTAACCAACAGCCTGGCAGGAGCCAGGTCCCAAGTGTGATCCGGGTACCACACACTATGCCAGCCCCATAGCCCTGAGTGCATTGTACTGGTCCTGAAACTGTTGTAGTGGTGCATGCCTGTAATCCCAGCGCTGGGGAAGCTGAGACAGAAGGATCACTATGAGTCTGAAGTATGTAGAGAAATCCGAGAGAGAGAGAGAGAGAGAGAGAGAGAGAGAGAGAGAGAGGTG